>PVMI01029633.1:0-13632 GCA_008528875.1 Aulacorthum solani
GAATTCATTACTGTGAACAAAATTAAACACACTTTTAAAATTCGTACTACACACTCCACTTTTTCGTACTACACACAATTTTAGGGACTGAAACCCTGCCTCCCCTCCGGTTTAATTTTATTGTTTAACACATTTTAGGTAGCAGGTACTGAGTACCCATATTGTTATACAGTATAGCCTACATAAGCTTTCATTCATAAAAAGGTTCTATAAGTAGTTTAAAAAAGTAACTAATATAATTTATAAATATTATTTACATATATTTTATATTTGGTGAACAATAAATAATAATTAATAACCAACAAATAATTTAATGATTTTATTGAATGTGATCGTTATGTTAATATTATGGAAAATTATTTTAGAGAAACCTAAAATAAGTGTTCACTTTTATGAAATAGTTTGAGGAAAAAAATATTTTGATATTATAATTTGTTAAATATCTAGCATTCTTTTTTTACTTAAAAAGATTCAAAGATTTGTAGTGTCGGATTTTATCTAGTAGGTGGGCAAAATGATACCTTTGCCACCCTCATACAAAAATGTCAAGGGGGCCTTTGCACCACAACTAGACACTTTTACATGGTATAAATAATTATAAGACAATATGCTGTTATATTCTTGTGTGTATATAAATCATTCTTAATTTTTGCAGTAGGTATCAATAATAACAAACATATTATTATTAACATATTAATTAAACACTATAATTTTACATGTTATTTAAAGTTATTGAATTTGCATATTAAAAAAAATGTTAAACTATAACTTACTAAAATTAAATAAGTAAAGAATGGACTGAACAACTTATTTTGGTACCAAAAAAACATAAATATACATAAACAAAAATAACACCAAATAAAACAAAACAATGTACACATGAAAATAAAAAACTTTTAATCAGTCACCATTCACCAAACACCGCAAATTTATGAAACCCAGTTCTTAAGTAAATACTAATTATCAATGTATGTATGATTCCTGGTTGCATAACCAATTAATACACATTTAATGATTTATTTAAGTGGCAAAATAATGGACCCATGACTTCTGGCTCTGTAACCAAGATTTTTTTTGGGAGAGGGGTGCTATTTTATCAGTGGAGCTACTATATTTTATTACTAAGGCCAGGGTATTACAGGATTAAAAAGACATTTGCGGGGTGGGGGGTTAAGCCTGAAGCTACTCCTAACTTATCTACGGTACCGAATGGACCCTTATCATGATGTAGTGTCTGACAATTATCGGCCAATTAAAATTTGGTAAACCATTAAATGAATTAATTTTTTATGCAACTCAACATAAGGATATTAAGATACATAAATAAAATTTTTGATTATTTTAGAATATTAATATTTCAATAGATCTTAACTGTCTAAATTCTTCGTTAAAAGATAAAAATGACAATGAATAATATAATAATGTAATAAAATAATAAAATAAATTACACAATTAAAGCCTCGATGCCATTCCACCAGATGCTACAATTACTTCACCAGTTATAAAGGAAGAAGAGGGTGAACAAAGAAATGATATAATAGAACCAATTTCTTCTGGACGACCAAACCTTAAGAAAAAAAATATTATTAATTATAAATTATAGTTAGAACTTTATAATTTAAGGGGAAAATATTACCTTTTCATTGGTATCTCTTGTAATAAATGTTCACTGAGGGATTCATTTTCGGTAAGCTAAAAAAAAATAAAAACATAAACACTGCTTATTAATATAATAGTTTTTTATAAGTATAAAATAATAAATTACAATTAAAAATAATACTAGACACTTGCTTGAAATTCAATTGGTATTATTTGTTTATTTACTTTTATCAGCCAGGCTGTGCTAATTGCAACTTTGCATTATAGTCAGCATTTGTACATTCATAATAATTACACCATAATAGTATTAAAATGTTATCATTATTTATACAACTATTGTGTGATCAATGATTAGCTGAACAAATTATTTACCTATTCATTATTTAAACAAATTGTTTTATGTGGCAAACTACATAAATAATCATTTAATAGTAATTCTGTATTTTTAAATATCATATATTGTATACATTATTTGAAAAATAAATACTACATACCGCAGATGCAAATTTTGTTTTTACAATACCAGGAGCCACACAATTGACTCTTATGTTACTTTCTGCCAAATCCATAGCCACAACTTTTGTCAAACTAAGAAGTGCTGTTTTACTAACAGAATATGCTCCCAACATCTATAACATGTATTCACATATATAATAGTAACCAAACTTTGTATGAAATGTATTTATTTAGTCACATCTAGAAAAATATTTTTACCGGCATTGGATTGACACCAGCTATTGAAGAGACATAAATGATTGAGCCACCACCTCTAGAAATCAAATGTGGCGCTACTTCTTTTGTTAACAAAAATGCGCTTTTGACATTAACATCAAATATTTTATCCCAAACTTCTTCATCACACTAATTCACAAACATAAACTATTTTAGTTTTGACCTTTTAATTTATGGTTAATTAACATTTAAAATGTATTGTTATTTATAGGCAAATAAAATCTTACATCTAATACTGAACCTGATGTAGGATTTGTTGCAGCATTTGATACAAGAATATCAATTCCACCGAAGATTTTAATAGTCTAAAAATATATTTATAAACATATACTTATTAAACATTTAATTTGAAGAAAAAAAATCTATTTTTTTAACTACCTAATTAAAAAAATAATAATCGTGAGGTAAATTTTAAAAATAAAATAAAATATAATATTAGACATTTAAGGTTCTTTAATATATATATTTATATTTCTTTATTTTGAACTGGGTATTATGAAATTTTTTGAGCTGGTTTAGTTGACGGCCACCAAGAAAGTATTCTTTTGCCACTCTAGTTTAGTTGATGCCCACCACTTATATCTATCATATTTTAGATGTTATAACCATCATACCATATTAAATTTATACTTTAAATATAGACATTAAAAATTAAAAATTAAAATAAGAATAATGAAAAAATAATAAATACAAAAATATTTTAACTTTTAATACTTTAATAGTTCAATCAATGATGAAATACAACAAAATAATTAATTTCATTTTATGAATTTGTTTACCTAATGGTCCACAACTAAATTATAATAATCAAATCCATTAATAGAATATAATTAATTACCTAAACACACAATTTTTTAAAATATTATTCAATTCAACAGTTATCTTATCAATGAATAAAAATATAATAATAAGTATCTTATACGTACTTAATAGCTGTTTTTAGTGAGTATAAAGGGGGATACTGAGTCAATAGTTGTATTTTTCTTTTATGAATAATAGTTGACCATTTTCAGTTTATAATATCTATAATATATTGAATATTATTATCATTATTACTTTTTATGTTTATAAATAAATTATATAATATTAAATATTATTTGATATAAATTATGATTATTATTTTTTTTTTATAAAATTAAGTTTTACAAAATAAAATGTATTTAAAATCTTTGGTTTTAGTAAAAAAAATTAACTTTAAGTGACAATAACACTTGTTATACATTTAATTATAAATGATTAGAATATCAAAAAAATGAAAGGTATAAGTGGTAAGCATCAAACCTGAGTGACAAGAGAAGACTTTCTTGGTGGGCGTCAACGAAACCAGTACCAAATTATTATTTATCTTTGACCGTACAATATTCAAGACTAATCCAATAGTTTTATTAGTTTAAAGTTTATTTATTTAAAAAAAATTTTAACACTTTTGCTTATTTGTTCATATAATGAGGGAATATTTTAAACATAAAAAGTGGAATCTTTATTAAATCAATACTAATATAATTCACACATTATTTAAGTTTGTTAAATGATGATCAGTTCTCAGAAAATATCTATAAAGCTGGTATAAAAAGAACTAAGTAAATTTTGAATATAAATTGTGATAAGCAGGGTTCATAAGTTCATGCATTTGCATATTAATCTTGCTAAGTCGTATTTATACTAGGTGACGTAGAAATCCATTTCAAAGTACTATGGTTGAGTATGTAAAGTTTTATTTTATATATTTTTGCATTATTTAAAGGTTTTTTGACTATTTGGCATTTTTATAAGTTTTTCTATTTTAGTGTGCATATTTACGATATTTTTACCAAAATTTGATGAAAATACAATAATTTATATTTTTGCATTGTGTAAAATACATAGGAATTTTTGCAACGTAAAATTAATAAAAATAAAAAGTATATAGCCTGTAGCCCGTGTAATAAATTAATGGAAAATATAGTTTTATCTTTTTAATACTTTTACAGTGGTTTATTCTTGACTATTTCATTCGTTATTGTGACGTTTGAGATTGAACATTTGTTCAGTTTAACAATTTCTGAAATTTTTAAAGCATATTTGAATGCATATTTTGCCAGTTTTTAGTGCATAAGTGCATACTTCTTTAGTCATTTTTTAGGTCACAATCACGAGCCCTAGTAATAGACTACATATTATGTATTACTAATATGACTATAATTTTTTTTCTTCAAGGCGGGGCAGTTGTACATTTTAATAAGAAAACCATAAAATTGTGTGTAAAATAACAATTTTTTTATTGGAGAAAAAAATATTAATTATTTATAAAAAAAAATGACAACAGGAAAACGCAGATAATATAATATTATCATAATAACAATAATAATAACAAATAATAATTATTATTGCCGATTCCCACAGTCGACGCGGTGGCAGCGATAATAACAATTACAAAGCTATAATTAGCTAGATACTTTCTTATTTTTGTATCATTTTTATCTATGGACTATGGGTTTTAGTATTTTACATTATACATATGTAGGTATATGTATAGACAGTATAGTGTAAAATATTAAACTGTATACATTTATGGTGGTTTGTGATCAATAAATACCTACAAGTCGACTTCTCTTGAAGCAGGACTTTTTAAGGTTTTTTGCAGACAGCGGGACACTTAGCTCGAAAGCGTGATGTATGGTCACATTATGTATTACCTATATATTTTGCCAAGTATAAATGAAATATTATCTAGGTAATTAATAGGTACCTCTTGAATTAAATTATTTCTATCTTCTTTTTTTGATACATGGCATACTCGTCCTTTAACTTTGTTTGCACCATATTCTTTTTGAAGTTCTTCCAATGCAATTTCTACATTGTTTTTCTTACGGCTGGAAATCATGATAGACGCTCCATCGCTAACCAATTGTTTAGCAGCAGCCAAACCAATTCTAAACAGTAAAATTTAATGTTAAAAATATTATAAGCACAAGATAATTAATTTTAGCTCAATTTTTACCCATCAGTAGATGCAGTGATGATTGCTACTTTTCCTTCTAGAGGCTTAGTGATGTTTGAAAACATTTTCTTAATCTGTATTCCAAATGTAGTAGTAATGGGGCTGCTAAACTTGTAAACACAATGCATTATAAATAACCTACGTATTTTTTAAAATCCGATACCTATAAACTATTCAAAAGTTTTTTTTTTTATAGTGGGTCAATTTGATAGTCTTTAAATTCACAGAAAATTTGTGGCTGATATACGACGTTGTGAATTGTTGGCAAAGAACATCGGTGGTAAAAAAATAAATAAATCACAATCACACCTACCTATATGGTTTTTATTCACTCGAAAGTGTGGCGAAATGCCATTACCATTTGCTGATTTGTATTGGTTTTTTTTTTTTATACCTATTACCATTAAATGGTCGTAGACAGTTATATTAACATTCACTCAATTACTTTTGTGATGACCATTATCTTTCCCAGTCCACCATATCACAATCAACCATTGATAAACATAGTATGTAAATTGCTTAATTTTTATCAATCATCTATGGTTGGGCAAGTACGCCGATTCGCATTACACACGTCAAAATTCTATCAAGCATTCTGTAATTTAGTTATTTACCGTTACGAGGCGGCATGGTTCTGTAATCTGTATGATAAATGTCGGTATTATCGAGCCAACCGTAAAGGTACATCGTATATTATTAGTTATGATGGTTGGATTAATAATATGTCAATTGCCTATTAACGTATTAATTAATACTTGGTACTTAGTTAAGCCGTATCGGACTTTAATCATTTGGAGTTTGAGACGGTAATTTATTGAGAAAAATTAATTTTTTCATTTCATTTTTTAACAATCAAATACTCATGATAAAACGATGTGATAAATGAAACAAGATAAGGATATCAGTTGCTTAAAAATATAATCACTCAGCTATCTCTCTTGTAAATAATGATAACATTCTCACTTAAAATTAATGGTAGTGACTGGTCAATTATATGAAAAATTAAATTATGAAACGAAAAGCAATAATATTATAATCTTAAGAAAACGACTTGAAGGATTAAATCTTTTATGCATAATTAGTTTCCTGAACTTAAGCCGAAATTATGATTTTCGAAATGTATAATTACTTAACTAATACAAATCCTAATTTGTAATTTACGTAGTAGGGATTTTAGTCATGATTGACATTCATATAAACAAATTAAAACTGAAAAAAATGATTATCCGAAATAAAACTCTAATTAAATTATTTTTTCTTTTAATTTTTTGTACAATTATTCTGTACGTGAGCAAGTATAATTTTAATAATAGATATGAATTTGTAAAAGGTAAAGACCTTTTAGAACAAGCAATCCGAGCAGCTCAATTGGGTGGCATTCAAGTTGAAGCAATACACAATGAACATTTAATAAATTCCCAATCAAAAGGAAAAACTATCGAAGGCGCAAATGATCCAGTCACTAATGCTGATTATACATCTCATTGCGCTATGTATTATCAGCTGAAAAAAAATGTACCAAACGTAAAAGTATGTATAGTTTATACGTCTCAAGAAAATATAAATGTATTTAGTTCATACCCTCGTTGAATTTTTTTTTTAAATTTCATAATTTAATGAAAATGTATAATCTATACAAGTGAGTACAATAAGTAAACTAGTGGAGTATAACATGAGGTGGCGAAAATAGAAAATATTGATTAGAAGTTTTACATTAGAAATAACTGAACATAAGTGGTGATAACTCATTGTCTTATTTAGATATATTTGATAAATGAAATAATGTATTTAATAGGATGCGGTACCCACATGGGTTGTCTTTGTCTTACACATGTACAACATAGCAAAAACTGTTTTTATGCAAAAATGGAACGATTTTACTCCCTCTGTATTCATGTTAGAATTACCAACATTTTCCAACGCATAGGGAACAAATTTATGTGTGACTTTATTATTTGGATAACATAAATAAAATTAAAGTCATCAGTTTGAAAACATTAGGTTTTTTTCATTTAATTATTAAAAATTATTGGTTAGTGTTACCAAAAAAATTATCCACACTACAAGCTCAAGCCTGTGGATAAAGTTTATGAGTATTTACATAGTTAATTCATACACCAACTTACTCTGCAACTTGTAGGTATTGATAAAGCTTAAATATTTTATAGGTGATATCAGAGGAAGAATTATCTGAAAAAGAATGCAAAAAGTTAAATATAAGAAAATTAAAAGATTATGATAACGAACATTTAACAAATAGTGACGAAGAATTTGAAAAGAAATATATAACCATATGGATAGATCCTTTAGATGCAACACAAGAATTTACCGGTAACAACAACAGTTTTAAAATCTTAGAATTAGCTTTTAAAATGTATCAGTTTTGTTTGTTTTTTTATAGAAAGTTTGACACAATATGTAACAACTATGGTATGTGTTGCATATAAAGGTAAACCTATTATGGGTGTTATCCATGAACCATTTTCATCCAAAACAACATGGGCTTGGCTCTCAAAATCAAGATCAAATAATTTCAATAGTATTAAAGTAAGTTAACATTAATAGTTTTAATAGTGTATTGAATTGTCTATTAGGAAAAATGTATAACTTATTGTGATAATATTTTAATTATTTGGACTAATTATGTTCCACATTTTGATAAAATATACTTTATTTTTTATAAGTCTCAGTTACAATGAGAACTGTATATCTAGTATTTTCCTTAGTATTATTTAGAATAGGATAAGATCATAACTTCTTACTCACCAACTCTATACAATCAAATTATACGTATACTTGGTAGATACTAGATAGATAGTATAGTTATTGGAATTTTTATATGTTCAGTATAAATTCTTCCAGTTAATAGAATTCAGACTTTAAATTAACTTAATATCAGGGAGGGATTGGAATTGCAGACCACAGCCCGGGCAAGTAACTTTTTAAGACCCACTAGCAGTCATTTATTTGTTAGACGACTTCAGGTCGACCGTATGATACTGAAGGAAGTATTTTTTTTAGCACTTTAAAGAGGCAATAAATATTTATTGAAATTTTATAATTTTATGGAGTATTTATTATCTTTACAAAAATTATTAAATTATATTAGTGAGGTTTGTATAGATAGATATAAGATACCTAATTGTTGTTAGATATAATTTTTAGTTGAAAATCACTTGGCCTACTTTAAATATATATATGTACTATTTGAAAAATGCCACGGTATTACTATTTCCCTACATACTAAGACACCTATCTTACCATTAGCAAAAGACAATATTAATAATACACTGTAAAATAAACTGATAAATATTTTAGTCATAAAATCAACTTTCAACAGAAAATGTTATTTTAGTTTTTAATGTCCATGAGGTTTATTTTTTGATCAGAGTTGTTGCTAACTATAACTTATTAATTGTTATTCAGCTTCTGTTATATTGTTATAGAAGTTATCATAATATTCATTTGCATTTAACATAATTCATATCACCTATTGGCCTATCGAATTTTCTTTTGTTGTTTTGGAAATTGCATTTCACGCTATGAGAAATTTGGAAATATCAATAAGAAAAAAAACCCTCTATAGGTACTTAATAGTTGGCAGTTTGCAACTGCCTACAACCATGTAACCAGTTGCACCATCAACTAATTAGTTTGAGACCCATCATTAATTTCCCGACATCCCGATAGCTCAATTTGTATGTGTATAATATGTAAAATATTCTTTATATCTTATTGTAAAACAAACAGCTTTTTATTTTGTGTTCTTAAATTTATTTTATCACTTTAATTAGGTTCCTAACAAAAGATCAATTATTATTTCAAGATCACACAAAGGTGATGTAATGGGTCTATTAAATCAACGGCTATATGGTTTACCAGTTGTAACAGCTGGAGGCGCAGGATTCAAAGTGTTACAAGTTTTATTTGGAAATTCATCAGCTTATATTCATACAACCAATATAAAAAAATGGGATATATGTGCTGGACATGCTATACTAAAAAGTATAGGAGGTGATATGACATCGTTGGAAAATGAAGATATTACATATGAAAAGTATACGAGTCTGATGCATGTTGGAGGAATATTAGCTACGGCACGTGATCATTTATACTATATAAATGCTCTAAAAAATGGAAGAAGTGATTGAAGTACTAAATATAAGGTTTGTATATTTATTTGGTTTGAAAGTAAAACTTAAAGACAATAAAGTTACAACTCTCTTTGAAATGTATCATATAATTTAGTCTTTAGATTACTTTTTATTTGTGTTTAAAAGTACATTTTTGTAATTTGAAGATAAGTATGATTTTTATTTTCATTTAGATCAACTGATAATATATTATCTTATACAATCATCTAAAAACTATTACAATATTTAATATATAGTATTTACTCTTTAAAAGTGTTCTACAAAAACCTAGATATTTTCTAAGTAATAAATTAAACAACTATATTGATAGAATAAAATATTATAATATAAGTGTTTGGATATTATGTTAATAATAACTTTGTGGATAAGTATAATTTTCCTCAATTTGCATAGCATAGATACTCAGTAATTGTGGATGGATACATTAATGATGGCATTTAGATTTGAAAGATTTAAGCGTTACAAGATAAAAAAGTTTGTTTTTGTCATTATAGGTATTCTGAGTTTCTGTCTTAAACCCTAGTTGTACCTCCTCTCTACAACTATATCAAAAATAGTGACAATACTTTTTAGAAATTACATTAGTATAAAAAGGCTTTACTTATAACTAGGGTGTAGATGTTATAATAGTAGATAAACTAGTAAACTCGATTGAAATATTAACTAAAAAATAATAAAAATTGAATTTAAAAATATAAAAATTACACTAATAAATTAATAACAATGTTTGGTTCAAAGTATTTTTCATTTATAATTCATTGTTATGTATTTATGAGAAACCTAATCCCTCAATTATTTTTATCTTTATTTTTTCTTAAATAATATCTAAATTCTACAAAAATTTGATATTTTTCATGTTGTTGTAACAATCTGAACTATTACTCACCTCAAACATAATTAAATTAGGCTAAAAAAGTTTTGTTATAAATTAACATACTCATAATATTATATGCTCTTCTATTTGGAGGTAATAAGTAAAATCCAAAATAAAGTTATGTTAATGAAATTGAAAAATTTGTTTAAATTGTTTTATTAATAAGTAAATACGACAAAATTTAAAAAAAATTTGAAAATTACAATAAGAATTTTATTTTTGTTTCATATTAACGTAAATTTCATTTAAAACTTAATTAGCTATAAATTGTAACAGTAGAAGAGAGTTTAAAAATATGCATTCCTCGTAATGTACACTCGTTTACACCAGGGGTCGGCAACCTTTTTGAAAATGAGGTACATATTTTTTTAAAAATTTTCGTCAAGGACCACATTAAAAAAAATGTACGTATGGTATATAATACTAATAATTGCGTTCCTATTATATTTAGTTATTTTACATGATAATATAACTTATAAGTATGAAAAAATACAAATTTTAAAGAAAAAATTTAATTAAAAAATATATGTACATACAAAATTTAGTTACTAATATGATTTTTGAGGTCGAATTTTTCTCTCTAGTTCGTTTATAGCTGCTTTCATATTGGATGTTGATATTCTTAAAACTGCATCCACGTGTTAAGTCACTTAATCGTGAACAAAATGTATTTTTTCGAAATTTCAGTAGGTATTGAAAATGTCAGCAGTAATCATTTTCTAGCAAAACTATTAATGCTTTTAAAATCTATTTCAGAAAGACTTGAATAAAATATTTTTAGGTAATTTTTAGATTACGACATAGGTTACGTTCTCGCTCATACCTTATCTCACATTGTTATATAATAGTCATAATTCGATATTATTTATTACAATTTAAGATATAAAATTAAAATTTTAAACACCATGAAATATATTTGGAGGTCGTCGGGTTGCCGGTGTCTGGTTTACACAATTATTAAATTGTTTTTAGTGTAAATCTAAAAAAAATAACTGTAGATGAAATGTTCACTGGATGTTTATTGTTTCTTTAAGCAATTTCTATGCATCATAACAGTTTCGAAATATTGAGACTCTTTTTGAGTTAATATTTTGATGTATGGAAAAACTTAAAAAAGTAATACAAGATTCCTTGTAAGTTGTTAATAGTGGAAGTTAAAAAAAGTTGAGCATCATTCCACAATAATTTTTTATGAGAGTTTGAATTTTGACAAAATTCGTTAAAATCAAGCAAATGTGCAAATTGTTTTGAGTTAGAAATTCGTAAAAAATTTACTTTTTATATCTAAGATTTGATAATTTAATGCAAGGTTCTCCTTAAGTTTTCCTACATTTAACAGTTAAAAAAAGTTTACAGGAACGTCAAAATAAGTTATGGGAGCGTTTGAAGTGAGACATGGCAGGATATTCACCCATACATTAAGAAAGTATTATACAACGATGTTCTTATTTTGTTACTATTCAAAAAATAACAGTTGTAAGTGCTTAACATTTTCAAAATATTTTGACTCGTTTTGAGTTATTTAGAGTCATTTAAAATTTATTTAGTTTTTTATTCTATAAATGTCAATAACATTTTATTCGTTGGTCAAAAAGCTTGAAAAATTAATGCAAGGTTCCTCATAATAGTAGTTATAAAATTAATTTTGATGATCCTTAGTGACGATTTTTTTTATAAGTAATTAGTGTTAAAATGTTTACGAAAATCATCATAGTCTTGAAAAATTGCAAATTTATTGTAGTTAAAAATTATAAGAAATTTAAATTTTATTGCTAAGAATTGAAAGTTTAAAACAAGGATTCTCATAAATAGTTTTTACTGTAACCAAAACATCTAAAAGTATATCAACACAGTTATATTTATATATATTTTAGGTTCAAATTTTGACGAATTATTTCGTTCAAACGACTCATTAAGTATACACGTAAATATTTATATATTAATTATTATATTTGATAGCAAATTTAGAAATGAGATTTTTACTTATTAAAATTTTTTAATAAATTTAGTAAAAAAAAAACAAATTTTTATGGAAAAATATTTATTTTGTGTATAAAATATTCAGTGATTTTTAATTTTTTTTTTATTACGTTAATACTTACATATATTATAAATCGATCTAATCTTAGATCATAAACATCCGTATATAGGTACATAAAAGGCCAAAACAGTTGAATTATTTTATTAGTTAAAAAAAAAAACAAAATCAATTCATTCATTTGCTCGTAAGTCGTAAAAGCGCTTATTCGAATATGATAGATTAGTACAAGAATCTGACATTCTATAAGTATATTTGAAAGATTTTATATAGTACCTAATATCTTGGACTTATCGTTGTTTTGAGGAACTAGAAAAATGATGTAATGTATTACGTAGACTACTGGTAGTACCTAAGTAAACTTCAAAAAGTTCCAAATTAGACTGAAGAAATAGACGAGTTGGCCAAGTCATTTAAAATAAAGATTTTTTCAATCCCAATAATGACACTGCATTATTTGATCAATTTATTCTTACATTACAGTATGTCACACAAGAGAAAATTGATGAATAGAACATAGAAAAAAATCCCACTGATCAACGCTGGGTTTGTATTTTCGAATATTTAAAGAGAAAGACATCAAATATAATCAAATTATAAGAATAATAGAATACGTGTTATGTCTGCCGGGTTCGAAGCATCGACTGAACGCGTTTTCTATCACATAAATCATAATACAAATATGGACTTAGGAAAACCCCTTTGAACGCAATTGAACTTGTCTACATGAAAAGCATTATTAATAACCAAGTTAAAATTTTATTATACATGTTTAGAATTATATGAATGATTACAAAAAATTGCATCTTAGATTCTTAGGATAAGTATTGATATTGTAAAAAACTTGTTAAAATAAAAACATGAATATTTTAAGATGGAGGTATAGTAGGTATATTTGGCATTTGTGTAATTTGCTTATTAATAGAAAATAAATAAAAAATAGAATAAAATGAAAAATATTTTCAATTTTTGTATTTATATACCTAGCTCTTTTTTTAATTGTCCTCCTTTAGGATAAAATATTTATGATCACACTAAGTCTCAGTCGAAACGTATAAGACGTACAACCGTACAAGTCAATAAAAATTTGGTTTCTAAGTATTGATGTTTTTTAAAAAAATTTCTTAAAAAAAAAATAATTTCTGGTTGTATAACATGGCATTGTAATTGTATTTTATATTTTTAACCAGTAGGTATGTATCTAAGTAATGTTTAGTATTTACATTATACTATTATAAAAATAATAATAAACTTG
>PVMI01029660.1:0-10863 GCA_008528875.1 Aulacorthum solani
AATTTACAATATTAATTTAAAATTAGGGAACTTATTTATTTATTTATTATTGGAACTAATGTGACACTTGGTCACAGTCCGTTTTATTACTCACAATGCTTTATTTTCAATGAAATTGTTTTTTCTAAAAAAATGTTTCAAATAATTTTGCGGCACTCTAAAAAAATTTCGCGGCACCCTGGTTGGGAATCTCTGTGTTAACATATGGCGACAGTAAGCATGCTTACTAAAGTACACTTTCTGCAAATCGATAAATTTTTATATTCAAATATCCGGAGTTTGAAAAATCATGTGTTTGACATATATTTTGAAACTATTAAAAATTAAAACAATGTTGATACCCACATAAATCTATAACTAAATTTGAAACTATTTACCAATAAAACAATTGTATAACAATTGAATATCATTGATAGAGACGTGTAATTACGCAGCTAGTATGTACAATAAAAATAATAGTATTCAATGCATTTTTTACAAAATGTTTTTAGGTAATTATTTTAAAAATCAATTATAACTATTCGTGACTCAGATGCCAATTAAAAAAAAATAGCAATGAACTTATTTTAGTAAAATTAAATTAATATTTTTTTTTCATATTAGGTAACTTTAAACCACAAGTGATAAAGATATATTTGTTTACTATTAACTTCTTACGTTTTTAACTTTTGACTTTGTGTACAACTAATTTTATTTGTTTGTTTATACTATAATACATCGTACAATAGTAACAATACTATTAACTTATTAGTATTTTAATGTTAACTTATAATATGTAACTTAAGTTATTTTTTTTTAATTACTTCACAACCTTTGAATAGGTAATTACTGATATATATGCAATGTGCTTAGATTTGCAAGATTAAGTTCGGCCTAATTCAACTATTATTTTAAAATGAGCACCCTACGTGACCTATTACATATAACTATTCAAATAATTTTTATTCGAAAAGTCCCATTTTTTTTTTTATGTACTTAAGAATATGTACAACTTGTTATATTATTATTACCATTGAGTTGCACATACATTATGCCAGTATGGGTGGTGGTGGTCTTTATAATTTTCATAACAAAATATACTAAAACCAGTTTGATTATCTTCTAATTACAATCTTCGACTGCTATCATTTTCCCACGAATGTTGATCCAATGTCGTTTTTGTCATTTAAGTCAATTATAAGATACGTCGGCTAAATTCTAAATACAATCAAAATGTAAAATACATTATTTTAACAAGTCATAATTTCAAATAAAACATTTATATTTACTGTAGTACTGTGTGTGATTTATTGGGAAAACAATTATTGTTGAATACTCGGATGACAATAAATTTTAACAACTTTTATTTTTTATAGAGGTACCTCTTACACAATAAAATTGTTCGTGGAAACTTGGTATTAATTTGGTTTATGAGTTTCATAACCGCTACAAATATTAGGCATACCTATACTGTGAAATAAGTTACAATTCAAAAATTAAGTCAGTGATCTATTAATATATATATATATAAGAAAACAAATGAATACATTTAAAAATATTACTTACATGGTTTTGTATTGGATTATGCAGTGATGGAAGAATAGTAATCACAAATAATAGTCACAACGCATTTCTCATTTTCGCCAATATTCTGCCAAAAATTGACTGGAATCTTTTGGATTTGTCGACTTGTGACGAAATAAGAACAAGGTTTCCAAGTTCGCGGTGGTCTTCTAGGTCTAACGGTACTAAGATAGGTAGTTGTTGTTATATTATATTATTATTTATAGAGTAATATACATATAATTATTTAAATATTTGAGATCGATAGACGTCATTAGCATAAAATAAAATGTGTAACCATATAAATGTAAGAACAAACTTACTTGGAGGCTAAGATTTCAAATGTACCTATAGGCAGGTAAAACCTACAGGTGGAGGCCATATTTTGTGCTCTACCCAAATNNATATGTGAAATCTACAGTGCGTATATTTTAAATCAGTAACATTAAAATAACCATAGCTTTTGTCACGTTCTCAGCAATTCAAATAAGAATTTCTTTGATTGGCCGTCGATAACAAATATTATGAACGTATTTCATGAATATTTTACAAACTGAAAAAAAAATGGAACATCAGTGTTATATTTTTTATTGGTAGTATTTAAAAAAATATTTTGTCCAATTTTGAGCAAAGTAGGTATTTATTAACATTTGGAATTTTAGATTTGTATTAATATTTAATGCCAGATAATAGCACACCACCGTGCGTTATTATCCTAATCATTATTATTATTATTATTTGAAAGTTAGTTAGTGCATACCCTCAAAGCGAAGTGACAACATAATGTGCCCGTCGCTCCATTCTACTGTGGTATTATTGTCAAGTTGTGTTATTTTGTTTGATTGTTTTTATTAATATTGTATTGTTAATTGTTCTTTTCTTTATATATAAATATTGTTTTAATTGATCAGTTAATTATAAATATTTGAATTCGTTTCACTACATAACATATTGCGTTGTTTGATATATATATATATATATAATCCTAACACCCTACATGTTATGCGCCCCTACAGATTTTTTGTTTTTTAAACTTAAATCTTGATACAAAATTAGTAATTGAGCGTTTTAAGTTCAAATATTGACAAATTCGCCACAAATAGCAACTATTTCCAAATGTCAAAAATGTTAATAGTTAAAAATGTGTCAAATGTTTACTTAAAAATCAAATTTTTGAAAATTAAACACAAGATTCATCATAAATACCTCATAAAACTTTAAGCACAATTATTTTTTTAAATGGACATTTGTAATTCAAATGTGTACTAAATTAAATATTTGAGCAAAAAAAATTAATTTTTGTTTTTAGTTATATTGTTGTGATTCCAAAATGTTGTTCGTAGGGACTTGAAAATTTATGTATACTATTCAATTGTATACGCACAATAACTTTTTCAAAACATTTTAATTCATTTTATGCTACATGAACCGATCTATTCACATCACCGTTCTACGTTAAGTCGCTATTGACTCAAAAGTTAATAACAACAATATAATATGATATAAATATTACAATTTACTACTCTTTTATAATAATAAAATGTAGTGTAGATACTAATGTTTTGTCAAAAATTAATTCAACCTACTATATTACCGAAATAAATATAAATTACTATCATAGCGATATAAATATATCAAAAAATATACTTATAGTAACATAGACTGAAAGACCGTAATCTTGGTTCAAAATCATTTTTCGTGTCCATATTGAATTCAAATTTAAGTTTTAACCCATAGATACATAGTAATGACATTATAATAGTAACTTATTTAATGAAGAGGTACAATCAAGACACAATACTTACTGTATATTAGAACGGTTATTTACTAGACCCATTATTTTTAAATTAATGTTGTTTAATATACTGATTAATTGATGTTCAAGACAAAATCTAATACTTCATTTCATAAAAATGAATGATAGGTATAATAAGAATAATATTATTTGATCACTTGTAGTATGGGTGTAGCCGTTATTTAGTGTAGGTACCTACCTAGGTATATAATAGGTTATAATTTCTTGATTACATATTTGGAATTTCATTAAATATATTAATTTCTGTCATAAACTCATAAAGCGACTAGAATGGGTGGACTTCGAGCAGTAAAAATGCTTCGATCTTCAACTTCAATTTGTTTAATGGTTGTCAAATGAATCTAGTTATTACTTAGGAGGGTCAAAATTAAGAAAAGGTAGGTAGTGGGTATCGCTCTACTGTGCATCAGGTGTCATGTGGGTCCCTGTAATGGATGTGCTAAAGTTGAGTTCAATGATATAAAATCGTTGTATACGAAAAACGATTCCGAGCAAAGACGACCGTCTCATTAATTAATTAGGTGTGAGTATATTCTATGACATTGCGATGGGCGTAGGTCGTTTAATCGAATCGACAAAAAACATGGTCATCTGGGGTGAGTAGTAATTTACCGATTGGGATATAGTAATGTACTATGTACATTGTCAATAGACAAATAGAGTAACGTCAAAAATACATAATAAATAATTAAGAATGAACTCTTAACTTTAAAAAAACATTGCTATAAGATGGTAATACCTATTGTACAAGGTACATAGTCAACACTCAACATAAATAATAATTTTGCAATTAAGACAACAAAATCATATATCTATACGACATTATGATATACCTAATGGAAGTAATTATACCAAACTCGATTTTTAAAATGTGCGTTGTTTGTATAATAGGTACCTATGTATTTATGACATACATACTACATAACATACTATAATATACTGATATCATTCTAACTCAATGACGAAGCACACTTGACACCTCTACATATAGATCATATATTCATAGCGACTTCTCAATTTCTTTTTTTAAATATGAACATAATACATTTAATGGGCTACTGATTTAAGAATGAATTTGTTAAAAAATTGTATTCCAATATTATAATATCAAAACAATATGGTTTTTCTAAATCCATTTACCTATATACACAGAAGTATTACATTTTTTTTAATTATTAAAGAACTATAAATATAGCTTGATAAGGTTTTGATAGCTTTTCCTGTGCTTTTACCAGGTATAAGCCGAATTGAGTGCTTAGTGAATCATTTTAAATAAATCAGTGGTCCTTAAATATTGAGTGCTTGGTAAATGGTAAATAATTCAGTGATTCTTAAATATTGAGTGCTCGGTAAATGGTAAATAATTCAACGGTCCTTAAATATTAACCTGTGGTCCACGGCTTCCCTCGGGGTCCTCCTTGAGCTATCATCATTCTGGTCGTACGCACACACAACATACGTGTTTGTACAGAGTATTAAAGTCTATAGTAATAATTAATTAAAATATTTTTCTTAACATTTTTTGAAGAAAGAATTCTATAAGTTAGTAATAATAGGAACTCTATCTCCGAAAAAAACAATTACAAAAACCACATTAACAATAGAGTATAATAACTACTATAGTAAAATTATATTTAATACCTAACGTTAGTTAATTTAAGAATATATTTCATAAAATAAAAGTTAACGAATAAACAAGTAATAAAATGTGTATGATAATTATTACTAAATAATAACTTTTTTTATTCTTGGTAAAAAGACAAATAGTCTCGAATTCTCAATGGGCCGGTCCTTGGGTGAGTCACATTATACAATTATAAAAAATAATTTTTCTTAGTAAAATACTCATAGAAATATTATCACAATGTTTAGAGATAAAAATGATATAAATAAATATTTAAATTGTAAATTAATAAATATTTATATAAAAAAAAATCATATTAAAATTTTAGTATAAAATTATAGATAATCTCTTTTTTTATTGAACTTAATAGTTTCGGCAGCATATGCTATTAGCTTTATATATATATATATTATTGAACATATGCTATTAGCTTTATATATATATATTATTGAACATTAAAATATATTTATATTTGATGGAATTGGATACACTAATATTGGCTCATATCTATTCAATTGTTAAATTTTATTTCCAATTTCTATGGCCTTGAGGAACGACATGAAGTTCTCTGGCTGTCAGTATTCGAAATAATAGATTTATTTAATGATGGTGATTTGTGGATAAAATTGTACAATAATATTCAGTATAATATACAATATATATATCTATAGATAAATTAAGTCAAGAGATGATATAATAAAATGTTTAGAACATTTAGTTAACTTTCAGCTGCTTTTACTTATACTATACGAAATGTTAATATTTATATTGGTTACAAAATATTGAAGGGATTGATTGTTTGCCTTTGATGCTGGTTTGATTCATATTTCCCGGGCCAATCACCAACCCACCCTCGTAGGTATAGGTACTACAATTTAAATATAATAAATAAATATACGTAGCGTACTGCAATGCAATCAAATAATATAGGCTCTGATAATCTTAATAGCTACTGTACATACTTCTGCGAAAAAGCAATGCACATTGAAGTATAAGTATACCTATAATATATAGAAATTTGTTGCAAAATATAGATTCCGACAGCGACGGTTATTAAAACTATCCAGTATCGAGAGTGGGATGTCGGTATTTGTAGCAGAAATGCAACATCATCGCATCATTGATTATCATTATTTTTTTGTGGTAATATTAAATGCATTTTTATATAATTATTATTATACGCATTGTGCGAAAGTACTTGGTTCTTAAAATAATTATTTTTTTCGTTAACTTCGAGGTCCATGGTTTCAGAGATTATTTTTACGGGTGTTCGAGTGCAACAAGAGGTTAAGACTTAAGAACCACTGTGATAGATTACTATCCTAAGTTGATTAATATTTTCTCTTTAATTGTTTTTAGAAAGGATTTATCAATATAAGCGGTATTTGTTACATTGCAGGGCTGTAATTCTCTGCGACGATAGGCTCCAACTACTAATAATAGGTGTCTCTTTTTGTTCGTGTATTGGTGTTATAACTAAAATCATAAAGTAAGGTACAAAAACAATATAACGTGCAATGATGAATTTCGTCTTTTTTTTTGTCATGCAATGTTATATTGTATACTGCTGACACTGTGCAAATAGCGCCTCTATCGAAGCGTTGAAACCAAGTTCGCCCAAAGTATTCGTCAGAATTCTTCAAACGCCTTTCGAAGGTGACGAAACGAGGTTCGCAAACATATTATTTGATGAGCTCGCAACTCCGCAAGACTACAATATCCTGCTAGCAAGACAGAACAATTTGATGACTTGGCGTACCAAGTGCACTCGTATCCAAAATTTTATTTGTAGCGACTATAGCTGATGCATATATAATATAATATAGACACCGTTTGTGCATGAATTTTACTCGATGTCGTAATGCCCGCGTAAGGAGAAAATAATATGTAAACATTTTAACAATATGCTATACCCATGATGCGTTTGTTGTCTCCGTCTTACCGACGTACGACATAGCAAATTTTTAGTTCACTAGTTTCAATAGTGTGCTGCTATAGTTTTGATATATTATAGAGTAAATTGACGTATATTATCAAACTTGTATGTAAGTACATTATCCGTGCTTAAGCGTCAGAGATTTTTTGATATTTTCATTTTCAAGCAATCGTTGCTTGGGTCATGTGAAACATCAAAAATTTAAAATGCTCATATCTCGCTTGAATTAAAATATTGAGTGAAAGCCGACGACTATAAGCACACACACACACATATATATATGTATAATATTATAATGTTATTGCTTTGATAATATATAGGTCAATGCCCTTTAATATCAAAACTAGCAGCACACTATACCTATATTGAAACTATTGAACGGAAATTTGCTATGCCGTACGTGTGTAAGACGGAGGCAAAAAATGTGTGGGTAGCCTACTAAGTAGGTATATAATAAAGGGTGAGATACGGTTGGGATCTGTCCCTATCGGAGATACCTTTTTAGGCTTACGATTGTTCTATTATATTATTTGAACTTCCCTGCAGTTTTAAGCAACTTTGCCAAACAAATAGGTGCATATCCACGGTAAATAACCATACGGATCGTGGCGATCTGTACCTACGTTGTTATAATAGATTATTTATTACTTGTTATTGCGAGATACCAGATAAACTTCCCATCACAAAGAACTAACTGGTTATATTTTAGATTATAATTTTATATTGGATCAGAATTATCATCTTAAATGCAAACTCCCACAATATAGGTACGTGTTAATTGTAAAATAATAATTAAAAAAATAATATCGTTATGTTCATGCCTTAACGGTTTGATTAAATATTATTTAAAATCAATATTCCAAACATTACATATTGTTATATAATTTACAAAACATAAGAATAAATCAATATACATTACTTTCTATATTATTTTGAACAATAAACTTGACCTCTATATCATAGCTATCGTACCCATTATATATAGACTACGAAGATCTTAAGAAATACTTTAAATTAAATTATATAGGTAAATCTACTGCATATATTGCTTTAATTTTGAAAGATGTGCCTGCCTTACTGTTCATTTAGATACTATTAGGAGTTCTGTTCGTGTTTCAGCGGTGTCGGTTTAACCAATTTTTTTAGCAGTTTTAACATTTTATGTTTATTTTTTAAAATAAAAAATTAAATTTATGGCACAACTTCGGAAAGGGAGAGTGATTTGTTAGTGACGAATGAGCACAAATTTTGATACATCAGACAGCAGGCTGATAAATATGTCAGACGGAGGTGCTGTGAAAAACGGTGTACGTCTACAGTATTAACGAAGTATATATATACATAAAATAGTTATTATTGTTGTCTTTTATGACTGACTATATGTGCCCATTAACGGGATAATAATATTTTTTTTATATTACAAATATTTACAAGATAATTTTAAAGTGTTTGAGTGAATGTATTTTAAACACTTTCTGAATAGATGATGTATTTGAATTAAATATTAAAAATAATTATGAAACAACTGAAATTTGTTGTACAAAACTTAGCAACGTCCATTTCACGCGCAATCGTATGCTTTTGAACGGTCAAAATCATGTTATTTGTTATTCCTATACACTTCGAGCAATCAAACACCCCAAAAAGTACAACTCGTGCAATCGTTAATATTGTATATTTATGTATGGATAAACTAGATGCATACCTGATTTACCAGATTTTCTATCAAGTTGAAAATGTCCAAAAGATTACCTCTTCCGCCGGTGTTATGGTCGACTACCGTGGGCCGCCTGTTGATTTCGAGACACTTTGGTAGAACCGTCGTACAAAATTAATATTATATTCATTTCGTTCTCAATGAACCACGCCGACCATTATATAATAAAAAGTCGTAACGTTATTCACTGATAAATTTAAACTGTTATAGTTGCTTGTGATAAATTTAATAATATAAAACATAGATATTTGTATCATGATGAATTATGAACGAAGTATGTCACCCGACTGGCGTCACCCGAGCCGCACAACCGTTGACGACGGTCATCACAATAATTATAATTGCTTACTTATGTTAAATTCGTACGTATACTATGAAACAAGGAGTTCCTAACATGCGTTTAATGGTTTATAAAAGCAGTTTAATAATTGTCCATGTTATAGTTTTGTATGGTTTAACAAAAAAACAACTCATAAGCTAATTTCAACTTATACTTTTATCTCGATATACTATTCCCTTTTAACACAATTTAATTATGTGTCTAAATAGCCTTGTTTTATAACAAAAAAAAAAATGTATGGAATTCAAATTATTATGGTACTTACTGCAAGCTACCTCAGTCCAGTGCCTCAGTGTCATAATTTTAGATTTTTCTAGAAGGGTCGAACAAATTAAATCAATATATTATGAAATACCATAGCTAAAACGTCATTGAAAAATCAAAACATTTTAAATGCCTTCTATTATAGAGGTTTTTCAGAAATCGTTGACAATAATTTAATTATGATTGTTTTATTTTAGAATTTAAATCGTATCAGACTTCCGAACTAAAAACTATAATAATAATATTAATTGCATAATCTTGACAAAAATGTTCTAGTACCTAATTATCCAATATTATGTTTCCTCAAAATGATATATATATATATATATATACATACATATATATTGTTACGTTTTTTTACCAACAATTCATTAAATGAAACGGGGCAAATGCCTACCTTATCCCTTCCCCTCAAATGACGCCACTGGTTTAATGCCATGTCCCAAACAAATAGAAACTTATAATTTATGTAATAATATATGCCTATGGCATATGAATTTCACCACACCTATCTACTTATTGTATACGTATTACAGAACAACTTAACAATCATTTCTAAAAGATGGTCACCAGCTCTATGTAAATAGTATTTTTTTAAATATGTACATGATTGTTAATCAGATGAGACAATGAGCTCTTTTTACTCTTCAAAAGGGGTGACTTAAACGGTTTTAATTTATAAAAAATATTATCGTGTTGCATTTTTGTATGCACTCTATATAGAGGTCATCTGAAAGTATTGAACTTCTATTAACGGTTACCTCTGTAGGAAGGCCACCTCTAAGACATAACAGTCATTATTTCCGGTTCCCTCGGTGACCGTTACATGGAAGTTTTATTGTGTTTGCGATCAGAATAAAAATTGTAATGAGTATTGCAGAATGCTGGCGAACACATGATGTTGCTGATAATTTAACATAAATTTGTAGGTACATTGTGCTGGGGATATTGCTCCATTTTGTTCTAAATCACTTAACTACTATTTCTAGGTTGCATTAACAATCACTAAACATTTTATGAATCAATAGTGAGCTAATAGTCCCTAAAACAAGATTTAGTGGTCCTTGATTGGCCCATTAAATTTTAGTGCAACGTATTTTATGCGACATATTTTATTTTATTTTAGTCATTGTTTAGTGAACCAATAAATAATTTTTTTTTTAATTGGCGTGGCATAATTATATTTATATAAACTAATAACTATTATCAAATTTAGAAAATAATTAAAACAAACTATCCGAATCCCAAACCCAAACCCAAAACTTAACACTCTCCCTTCCACTTCTCAAGCTCACAAAAATTGCCGATGCATCACATTAACTATAGGATAATGCTGAAATTGTTTGAGGTAAGGATGAGATGATATATTAAACATCTATTATTCTTAAAATGAACACACTAAAAAGTATAATTTCGTTTAGAAACACAAGAACATATAATTAAAATAATGACAAAATTGTAAGGCTCATTTGATATTTTATTAAAAAAAAAAAAANNAACAACAAAAAATGTTAAAAATAATTATTAAAATTACAATTTCCTGTAAGCTATAGCATGATTTTTCTTTGTTTTTTAAAACATATCAAAGTAATATAATTTGTTTTTATTAATAAATAATATAAAA
>PVMI01029692.1:0-13296 GCA_008528875.1 Aulacorthum solani
AATATTTATCATAGTTAGAAATATAAACTCATAATACGTCCACAAACGTAAAATAGCGCACAAGCGAAAAACAAATATTTAAAATTGTTATATATAATAATAACTAAAATATATAGATATACCCTCCCCTCATATAGCTATCTTATTGTAGGTATGTGTTTAGTTTTTATTATACGTTTTCCGAGGGCCTAACCTAATATAATCCAGAAACCAATACGTACCAAACAAAATTGTTTGTTTAATTCAACAATTCAAATGATTTCAAACATTTGCAATACTGTTGAAGTAAACCACTTTGAACGACCAAAAGTTTTATACAGTTAGGTGAAAACTTTCGTTATTGGCTAATAATGTGGTTTATCAAAATGTTATAATATAATCTAGAATTTAATAAAGAAACATTTAGGTGTTAATTCTTCTAGAACATTCCACAAGTTATTTAATATTTACTGTTTAAGTGTAATGTCTTAAAGATAATTTTAACGATATAATCGTTGTTAAAGAAGTACACCAAACATAATGTTATCAAACTTTTTAATGTTTAAATAGATAAGTTTTTTTTAGTCAATTTCCAGCTTGGAATTGTTGTTGTCAACTCGTAAAATATGTTCTCGCAAATACATTAAACAACTATAACATTTTCACTTTTTAAATTCTGTTAAGAGTGAGGGACCTATTTGTTTTACAAATGGACGCGTGGGAATCTCATTTGGTTTTTATTTATTTATTTATTTTTATTTTTTTAGAAAACACATTGAACAGAAAAAACGGACAAAAGTTTCATGCTATAGTTCTTGGTATATAAATCGGAAATGGATTACATACCTATGTAACCTTTGCAATAGAAAATATATTAAAAGGCCATTTTTTCTAATCTTCTTTAGGTGTTTTCGGGAAAACAGTAACTGGAAACGGCAATACAATTCGAACGAAGAAACTGAAGCAAACAATCTTAACTAGATTTGGGTAAACCGAACTTAACTTTTGGAATCGTTTTTCAAATTAAATTATTTACCAAGGCATCCAAATTTAAACTCACGCCACAGCGACCAGTAATACTCACGTATCTCAGTTAAACAAAAAAGACCTGAGGAAGTCACTTTGCTGTTTAATAGTGCGTATAATAAGATAGATTGTAATTGAGTAGATCACTTATTCACATTCATTACGGATAAGTTAAATTTGGATTTAATAATAAATCATTGCATTGGTACAAAAAACAGTTCTGAAAGCGAAAAATAGATATAATTGAATTGAATTTAGTATTTTTACTATATTTGGGCAATTTTCGCACATTTTTGATGTCGATGGAATATTATTAATTGCTAACATTTTCAATTTACCACAGCCTTCATATATAACAAACCCATTATCATAGGCCTATTGCCCTCAGCGCACAAAGTTAAATAACCAAAAACGAGTATATAATACGTGAAAATGTTAAAAAAAAAAAAAAAAATTAACTACCAAATAATTTACATCAGAAAAAGAGGGTTGTCATTTAAAAACCAAAAGTATATATCTCGGCAGGACATTCTTCATAAGTAGTAGATACTAAAAATCTTAAGTATTTTAAAGTATAATCTTTTAGTATATTTAAAAATTCCAAAAATCAAATTTTGAATAACTGCATTATTTAAGAAAAATGAGGTCAGAATACTTGGTGAATCACACTGTATAGGTATGCAGTCATGTAGATTTATAAATTCCCAGTAAAATGACAGTGTTATATCTTGTTTTAAAAAATGCTTACAGATGCCTATCTCATAAGCCATAACACATAACATACATAAAGCGTACCTACAAAATACATAGTACCTACTACCTACATTATCGTTGATTCACGTTTTTATATACTATAAAATATAAATCGATATAACTCGTATATATAGTGTGTTAGATGTGCTGTACTGATGTGGTCTTCTATTATAACATTATTGTCGCCGACAAAGGTGAGAATTCGGTGGGGCGAAAGACAAAAGGGCCGAGTTGCGATTGGCTCGAAATTGCGAAAACGAAGCGTTTACGCGCTTGATTACAAAGTTTCACCATAACCGTGGTCTATACCAGGAATAATAAAACTAAAAACAAAACTGCATACTTAACGAATACACCTATATGTATACTATTATATAAATACTAATTACTAACCGTCGTTAATTGTCGGGGAAAATCAATGCATTTTACTTAATACCAGAATAAGTATAAAATTCATTGTTGAGGATCGGTAACTTTCAAATATCCAAAATATATACATACCGGTTAATCATTTTTTGCTGAAGTTATGATTTGCATCGAAGTATATGATCTGTACTTATCCACTATCCATAGGTTATTATAACTCAGCTCATCCGTATTGAAGCATATGCTCATTGGAAGAGCTTGCAACTTGCAGTGTTAAATATGTTTGTATTTCTTCTATCTGTAATAAGCAAGTTATATTATTATTGTAAATCGATGTGAATAAGACAGTATTGAAATATATATATAAGAATTATATTATATTACGTTTGTGATATTTTTTAAGAATCGTCTAATTAGGTATTTAAATTTAAATAATCCGTATATATATTATATAATGCTGTACACACGAACACACGTTAATAATAATAAACTAAGAACTGTCTACAAATTCCGACTACAAAATATTATGTAATCCTCTTTGCAGTGTACATAATATATAATATTATTATGTAGGTACGTTGGCATTATTTAGATTTTGGCTTTTGCGCCCGATTTGTTGAATTCCTTCTTCTGATTAATTCTTAGCTACCTACGCCACTGTTCATTATAACTCCCTTTTATGTACGCATATTTTGCAAACACTCAAATTTAATTGTATTATAACACATGTACTACACGTACTATTAATAAATAAATACTTAAATGTAATTTAATTTGGTAGGTACATAATTTTACTACTGGGATGTGATGTTATTGCTGACTTCGATAACAAGCTGGGTAACAAATAATTTGTTTTGCTTTATTTCTCTCGTGGATCACACACTTACCATTACACTTGTCATACAGTGATGTCATATTATAAGTATATATATATATATTCATATCCACGTATATGTGGGCATTGAGTACAAAAATTAGTATAAAAAAAAATTTTTAAAAATAGTTTTCATATACATGTGTGCTGATTTATTCATACAAGGGTGGTAATTTCTGATTCAATTATATTTCTTCTAAAGCTTAATCATTTTTAAACATACGTTTCACGTCGTATTTACAGTTAGGTTCATCATTGTAATTAGTTTCAAAGCTAGGATTTATTCTAAATTAACTAATCGCTTGATCATTGCAAGTTTTTACGAGTATATGCAGAGACATACCGTGGGAATTTGAAATAGTTGCATAGTATATCTAACTATATATTATTTAATTTACAGAGTTAATGTCGGATTTCGGATTACTATTGTTTTGGTTACTTAGACATCTTCATGTTGACATTTTAGATGAATAAACGTAAAACAAACCATAAGTAAAGCCTGGATGAACCAATATTCTAACAATATAATTTTTAACTAAAGGTATAGCTATACTTATTATTTCTATTCTTCGTCTTGATAATTTTGAATATTATTTAGTTATTAATAAAAAAAAAAAAATAATTACAATGTAAATTTATTCAATTTAATTGAAAAATATATTGTTTAACTTTCCAGGTTAGAGTTTCCACCATCCTAAAAATTTAAATTTTGCTTTTAAAGAGAACAATTAATTGATATTCATAATATGCATAGTACTTGGAAAAATGTGGAACTTTGTATCATGCTAATAAAAAAATATCCATAGTTGTTGAGAAATATGATGAAGAAAATAATTAAGTTCAATACATTTGATATATTGGTAATCAGCAATTTCAAAAAATTGTTATAATTATTTCACCCGTATGCGTATTAAAAAGTAAAAATAGTTATATATCTCATAAAGTTCCAACAAAAACAATTATTTATTGTTAACATTATTTCTTTCTCAATATCTAAACTGATCTGAACAGTCCCATAAAATGTTTGAAAAATGTATTATTTTGTTAGTTGATTCGGCTTTGAGGTCCCAAGGATTTGGTATAATAATGGTCAGGCATTCAGCGTACTGTTTTCTTTTATTTTACTGTTTGTGGAGATATTCTGTTAATATATCATCGTGTTTAAATTATTTCCTTAGTTCGCTGCAAGTAAGACTATAGTATTTCTTATTTAATCATAAGATAATCTTGGGTAACTGAAGGGTAAGATTAATATGCCAAATTGCCAAATTCTTAGTAACATAATATTATTATTTCTTACGATTTGTTATTTTATAGTGGTGTGATAGATAGTCAGATAGGTAGGTATAATATAATATACCTACGTAGTATAGTAACAGTTACACACCACATACTTACAAATCAGTGTTTGTTATAAATTAACCTCATTTATAAATAGTATCATAGTTACTATAGGTAGTATATTTATGAATTTACATTGTATTTATTTCTCAAGACAACATGTCAAAATTAACAACAACCAAACAGTTATGGCTATCGAAAATAGGAAAATGTATTTATCGTATATTACGATTGAAGTTTTCGGATTCTAATAATGAAGCAAGGAATGTATTGATTTTATGAACTATTTTTTTAAAATTCTGAATTGATTTTGTTGTTATGTAAAAATATTTTTCTGGGAAAAAGAGTGCTTTCTAAATTGAAAATTGATTCTAGTTTAATGCGCGCTTTGATTATCTGTAAATAATTTGATTTCCCAGTTATTTCACTTAGCGCAAAGAAATACTGTAAATAAGTTCAAAGACGTGAAGCTTAATAAAGCATTGATTTTAAATTTTATATTTCAACACAATTATTAATAAACACACCAACTGTTTCAGAAGTCAATCAAACATAAATCAACATAAAAAAAAAACATATTATCTCATAAAGTTATATATTTGTGGAAAAATGTGGATTTTACATTAAGAAGGTGAACTTCTATGAATGCTTTTTGTCGAATTATGATATTTGATCATCGCGTATTTATAAATCAAAAAAGCCTTACAACATAAGGGATTTGTTATGATATTTTCTTCGTAAGTCATTATAGCGAGCCTTAGAGAAATATACTACAAAAACGCGGGTTTTTGACGCGTAAAAAACACTTGCACAGTTGCACACACGTTATAGGGGGCATTTTACTGGGCGGCCGTTTGCCGGAGTGTATTAAGCCTGGTCAGGGGTGTCGGCGCAGTCGCCGGATATCGTCAGTATCGGTTAGACGCGCAACCCTCGACATGTTTCGCCGGCTCGGCGTGACTTTTGTTTTCGTCGTGCACATTTTTTTACCCGGTAAGAACTTTTTGAAAGTCGAGTAGTATTTATTTTACATTTTGTTGTTTTTTTCAAATCTTTTTGATTTAATTTTTGTGTATGAATATACACAACATCACTTATATGGATTGGAAAAAAGTCCGCTATATTCATACGAAAATAACAATATTTACATTTAAGTTTTTTTTATGTGGTTTAGGTAATTATTTGTTTCAATAAATATACAATTTAAATTTCTTATTCAATTTTACTAGCTAGAAAGAGTAAAGTTATTTTTTACAGTTTTGCATTTCAATTATGTCCATACAGTGTACAGTGTACACACTACACACATAATATGCGATAACAATAAACCTGTATAAATACATTTAGTGACATCTTACGTTATGTATGGTAGGTACCATTTGATACCGCTAAAACACAAATTTTAAAATTATTACTTATACATTTCTTGATTAAGGATTTAATCTAAGCAAACATTAAATTCCAAATAAAATACCTACTTAGCTAGTTTTTAATAACTTGATATTGTATAAATTATAACAATTAAAATTAACAATTCACTGACATACCTAGATACATTTCAAATAATATAATTTTATTTACTAATTTTTAGTTTTGTGACTGTTTTATTTTTATTTTCTAGAAAGATTTATGAAATTTGTATCCAATTTTAATATTTTGTAAGTTAAATTTTGATCATAATATAATATATGAAAATATATGTATAAAAGAAAACCTATATTTGTGCAAGTACTATAGGTGATATCCAATAACGTCGACTTCATAATACAAACTAAAACTATAAATTGAATATTTTCATAATTTTAATTATATTTTCATTTAGGTATATTTTTACTTGCATTACATTTTATCATAGAATGATTTTATTCCCCGATCAGAAAGTGTTAGAAGACATCCATCTTTATATGAAAGTTCTACACTATTTCATAATAATATTCAGTAATGTTGAGATAGTAAATAGGTACGTCAACTTTACATGTGATTTATAACAAAGAAATATGAATAAAGTATATTGTATATAAAATATTGGGGTTTTTCAGAGACTTAATAATATTTATTACATTGAATCCATTTTGACTGATTAAGACATTATAAGTGTACTTTTTGCATAAAATAATTGGGTATTAGGTAACTATCTACTATTAAATTTAAAATAATTTAAAACCTATATTGAACATAGTTTATTATATTACTTATAGGTTATCGGATAAATCGTAAATCCTACACTCACTGTTGACAATAATATGTTTGTATAGACTTATATAGTAGGTATCTGTTTATTTATAAGGGACCTTTATATCGTGAAATAAGGTTAGTGTTTGTGTTGTCTTAACAGTGTTCCCCAATGACCAATAAGCTATTTTATGATTTCAGACCACATTCAAAATATCTTGTATTTTTAAATTTTTAATTTCGCACTTAAGTTTATGCGTGTGACACTGTGACATATTTTTATAACTTTTCAAATGCATAATGTATTTGTTTGAAGTAGACTCTTTCCATATAAATCTTCATATACAATAAAAAAAACTATTTATAAATTCAAAAGTATGTGTAAATAACAATTTCTATAAACCTAGACCATTGTTAATTAGTTATTTAACTATTTTATTCCTTAACTAAAACTTATATTTTGAATAAAAAGGAATTAAAATTAGTAGCTATTATACTTTTGATCACACAGATATTATACAATATGGCTATTGTTATAACTAAAATTATAACCCATTATTTTTACAACATAAAATAAAATTGTACAGAAATTCAATGAAATATTATCATATTATGAGACTTAATAGAATAGAACATGGGTTGTATAATATTGTATCGAAATCATCTTAAAATAAGTATAGACAACTTATTAGTTAGAATATATTATATATAATAAATTATATTTAATTTATAATGATAACTCGCAGCAGTTAATATAGAAATAAAAATATAACATTAATAACATAATAAAATGTTATTATAATTAATAATATACAGCAATAATATTATTTAAACAATCTTTCTGTAGAGACTATACTATTCATTAGTAACTATTATATTATTATATTATATGTAAATACAACATAATATTTTATGTATGGTAGGTATATATTATATTAGTTTTATACAAAATAAATTGAAGAAAAGACACAATATTCCATTTAAATATTATTTGATTGTAGAACTTTAATAACTGTGATGTTAAATCAACTAATATAATATACAATTAAATACAAAATAATAATTTGAACTTTTAATAGAACACTAAACATTTTCATTACTATTTGGGATTAGGTATTTGAATGCACATTCTATGCCAATTATTAATATAACTAAAAGCTTACAGCTATAAACATTTATATTAATAAGAAATACGTATCTTAATTATTTATCACGACACACTTTAGTATAAAGTACAATTGCTTTTAAAATTAATTTAAAACACAATAAATTGGTTTGAACTTTAAATTAGTAAAGTTTGATAAATATGCTTGTATTTAATATTTTATGGAACTATTTAATTCTCATGTTTAATTTACACTTGACTATAATAAATATTATTGAACCAGGATATATATATATATATATCATCGACATATCAATAAACAAACAACCAAATCAATGAATTATGGAGTATATGAATAATACAAACATTATTATAAATTTATCAACACTAAATAACGTTAAATAACACATTTAATAATCAGGCACAAGTACGACGCCATTAATACTTAAACATAATATCACCAAGCTCTAGTCTTTAAAAAACTTACCACTATTAAATATGAGTATTTTATTAGGATGCATACAAATATTCATAAATAATATATTATGTTTTATCATTATTTATATTCCAAGTTAAGAATATTTGTATACTACACAATGTGGTATAATATATCTACACATATAAATGCATCATGGTTAATTGAATATTGAACAGGGTTAATTTTTTTTGCATTATATTAAATAATATAATATGTGTATAATATAAAATATTGTTAGGTAATATAATGTTCTATGCTCACATTTTTTAAATAATTTAAGTAAATATCGTTGAACTTAAAATAAAAATATGTACGTATTATGGTACATTAATAGAATTCTAGAATATAGATACATAACTTCCAAATAAATCGAAAAAAAATAAATTTGTGTCATTGATGAGAATAAATATAGAATAGCTCCAATAGTATACTGTGGGGAATCCTAGTTCAATGTCAATAATCAGTAATTTCCAATTCATTAACAAAGTCAATACAATCCAAATTCATAACAATATAGTATCAACGTGATTATAAACCAACTTTTCTATTAGCCGACTATTATTATGATTAAAATTACAATTATTTACAATCGGTTTAAAATGATGGGTAAATGAATTGTCCGATTTTTGTTTCATCAATATTTTACCATATTGCTTCTGGTGTATTTTAGTAGTATAATTACCTACTATATAATTCTATAAATGTATCGATAACAAGTTTATAGAAACCACCTAAGTAAAAATTATAACGTTCATGACCATTAAGTTGTTTCCCAGTGTTCAAAAATACGTATTCAGAAGTGTACCTATCACTGGTTATTTACAAAAGATAAACGAAAATCTAGTTCTATATATACCATCAACTCGAGATATATTTTTTATTACATATTTGGATTAAACATAATAATTTGATAGACAAATTAAAATACATATCATACATTGTAAGTGTTTATTATTATAATATAAACTATATTATGACTAGAAAATAGTCTTGTATATAACTGTACGTAAACTCGAATTATAATTATCGCATTGAAGGGTTACTGTTAAAATATATATATAATAATAATATAGTGTAAGGGAAAAGTTATGTTTTTTTTTTTTTTAATGAACTGGTATTTTTCCTGTTCGTTGTTGAGTTTACGATTCGTTTTTAAATTGCATCGCGTCAACTGCGTCCCACTACGCCCCTTACTCGATTCATATTGGAGCGAAAGTTTAATTTGAACGTCGTCGACCGTCGACAGATTAAAAACCACTCCTCCATCCCCAATGACCATTTACTAGAAGACCATCGTTCTTTTGCCGAGAAAATTTTCATTCGATTCTCTGGATTATTTTACACGGTAAACTTTTCCGTTTACTTTTTTCTTTTAATTTTACAATCCTGAATGTGCTTTATTATTTTTTTATTTACATTTTTTCTGTTCTTTCCTTATTTCATCCTGTTAAATTTCTACTGCTTTTGAAACTTTACCCTTCTTCATTAGTCGTAAAATAAGGAAGAAAGAAAAAATATGGCTTGTGGTTATAGTCACAGTAAACTATTATTTCATTACTGTACACCCGCGGATATGAATCAAAAAATATTTTCCAAAAACATTTGCAACTGTTATTAGCGTCTCCTGCACGAGTTTCAACGTGGTTTGTTTTTTATGGGTTTCATTTCAACTTATTAAGAAAAAAAATACTTTTACAAATTACTTTTAGAGTGCCGCTAATTTGAGTAACGTGTTACAGCATAATTTAAATGTATTACTCATATTTATATAAAACAATATTTCTGAAACGTCTAAAGAACATCGTTTTTAACATTTATAAAATAGCTATGGTACAAGTTTTGTAAAATTATCTCGACATGGTGTGGCCAACTTCCTGCACGTTCAAAAATAGTATTAATTATTTTTAATATTATGCTGAGTTGCGCATTTTGTAAATATTTTATGTTAACATATAATACCTATAAGATAAAATTAATAACTAATATTTAATTTTCCATCTTTACCATCTAAATCGGTATATATTTAATATGATATGTATTAGTATACAATGAGTAAATAATACTGTGTATTTTGCATGATAGATTAAAAATAGCATAAGAAATACATTTATCTAAAATATAAATCGATGATAAAAATAGAATTTATGCAAGACATGTTTTAAAAACAGATACACGTTCATTGATAAATATAAAAAAGAAATCTAATTAACTTATATTTCCAATACGTTATTAAAGTATCCACTTGAGCGTTGTTTTTTAACAATGCTAAAACTGTTTCCAAAATAATTATATATTATATTATGATTATTTGTTTTAATTATCATAGAATAGTTGTCAACAAAAAAATGTACAAAATATAAATACATTCTAAGTCAACATACAATTTATATTTGTTCCGTTCTAAAATTATTTCCGGAACAAAAATGAATTATTTGTTCTCTTGTAAAATCGTATATAGAAATACTTTCTTGTTTTACAGTCACATCATTTCCTTCATAGTTATTAATTTAAATTTAAATTTAATGAATACGTAAATGATTTTTTAATTTATAAATTAACAAAATGAAAAGGAAAATAGAAAATTGTTGGTCTTACTTACAATTTTTAGTGTAAAAAATAAAATTTTATTTTTGTTATTGAAATTGTCATTAAATTATTTTTTTTATTATTTACCAAATTTACAAATATTAATAGGTACGATAATTGGATTTTGTAAACACAATCTGGTATGATTAAATTAACTAATTGAATCCCATACAAAGCCTCAATAAATATTATTATTATTAACAAAATAGTAAAATGGTTCTCTATTTTTAACGCATATATTAATTTTTCTTATATAGTGTACATTTAATTTGATTATAGCTCATAATAGGTACTAGGTAAATTATAACATAATATGTAATAGTATGTTACCCACAATATTAAAAAAAAAATAATAAAGCTTAACATATTACAATATATTATATGCTTATACATATTATTTTTTTTTCGTGTGTGTGTGTGTGTGTGTGTGTATTATTGTGTTTAAAATATTTTCCTTAAAAATGCTGATAAACCATTTTGTATAAGTAGGTAAACCTTTATGAAAAAAAAAACAATTTTAATATTAAATTAACACGTGTTGTGTTCAAAACCACTTAGGTAGAAAGGTTTTCTTTGGATTTTGTTTTAAGCGATATGATGCAGTTCAATTATATTGGTCTAGAGTTCGTGTTGATAATCATTCGAGAACAGTGTCTCTTAGTATGGGGATCTCAAATGAAAATTGTAAGAAGGGGTGAAACTGGCGAAGAAATTGCTCATAAAGAGTATAAAGGATAAAGGGAAAAATGAGTCAATAAAGAAATACTGTGATGGCCGAACGGGGTAAAGGAGCTACAGACGGAGCAATTGAAAGTATAGAAGACAAAGTTTACAATGTATATACGAAGAACATAAAAGTGGAAGAAACGCGCATAGACAAGGGTGGGAAAAAAACAAAGGTGGCGCGGGCAGTGGACACAAGTGTGTATGGGCTAGTGAAAACAAGGGAAACCCGAGGGCCCATTGAGTGCGTTGTATTATGTATGAAGAACGGAGAACAAAGGACGTTAATAAGAAAAAAAAGAAGCGACAAGAGACGTGGTTTCGACAAAACTACGAAGTCGAATTCAAAAAAGTAGAATAATAGAAATAAAGAAACTATACTTAATGCGATATGTACTTTGAAAATAATAGTGCGAATAGTTAAGGGTCTAATGAGTGGTAAATTACTGTAAATATATATATATATATATGATATATAACGATCCATATGGGTGCTAGGATTGTTATTATATTTATTATTTGGGTTGGAAGAATCCTGAACATATTTGCTTATTTAATATCATAATATTATTTGCTACTTCAAATGACAACTGTTAACATTTTGTTACAGAATATATTAAACTAAAGTACATTCAGTAGATTTTCCTTCAGCTTGTTAAAATATACATGGTATGTGTTTTAAAATAATAGTTACAAATTAAAATAATATATGGTATAACATAACTCTAATTGATAAATAATATTATGAACACATTCAAATATCCACCTCTGTAAAATATTTGTAACATGCACTTTATGAGCCTTTATTTTTAAAATTTAATATTTATGATGTGAAAAGATATTTTATTTTTATATGAATTCTTCGTGGATATAAATATTAAAAGGAGAACATTTTATTTAACAAAAACTCATTAATGTCTATACTACTTACACCTTTGTGTTAATATATTTTTATATCACCGTCGAAATGATGATATAGAATTTTATTTATTAAATGGTTAAACATATATAATATAATATAATATACGTTACTTACTGACACAGTTATTGGATTAAATTTGATTTATAGATTTACCAGTGTGACGGGGCAGACAAAGTAGCGCTCTTTTGAAAATGATAGCGAAAAAAATGAACTATATAATATGTTGCTGGTAATATATTGCTGTTAAAATATCTCCATCGTCCTTATTTCTATAATATATTTTATTTCTGAAATGTTCGTTTTGTCTGAAATAAGTAATTTTATTGATCAATTGATAAAAATAAAATCGGAAATGTAATGTTATAAATTATAATCCTATTTATAATAATATATTATTATTAACAATGTGTATAACACCACTGACAGTGGCAGTTTATAATATTTATTAGGTACCTATCGAATTTAATTTTAAAATCACGTATTCCTGTACGTTTAAGTAATGTAATATTTCTAAATAATATGAATCAGTAATAAATAATAGTAAATTCTTATAACTTGGGTCGTGCATTAAAATTTTATTTTAAACAATACTTAGTCAGTAATATGATCACAGCTCATGTTGTAACTTCCATTAATTCATCAAAATAATTTTTTCTGATACATGTGCCAGGTGCCTCTATATCGAAATTACTTGACTTTACTTTTAAAATATCTAAAAATAGAAATCGTTTTAATAATTGTTCGTTGATTTTTATCAATAATCTAATGTTAAGTATTTTTTTCGATTATTATTTATTTAAATATTTATTGATGGCTGCGCATAATTTTCTATATATTATTATTATTTATGAGCTTATAAAAAGTTTTATACGATTATTGATTACCTTAAATAAATTTTCACCTTCCGATATATTATTTTAAATTTAATACAGTACCTATTTATTGTAACATTGGATCGTTAGTAATAATTA
>PVMI01029713.1:0-10286 GCA_008528875.1 Aulacorthum solani
ACACAGTCGTGTACTCAACCGGGTTCGGACATGGCGTAAAAGACTTCGTAAGTATACATATGTACCCGTGGTAAAAACAATTAATAGTGAAGGAAAAAAAGGATGGATTCCACGAATCACATACAAGAAAAGTAAATTTTCGGATTAACCGTAGCGTGATGGCAGAGAGCTGCAGTCACCGATCGTATACCTACGGAGGAATTAAACACAATAAGAAAAAAAACCATTTTGATTGGACCTTATACATACGCGGGACTCTACAATCGCGGTATAAAATACGAGACTCCGCGACCGCATAGTACAAGGTATATGGTATACGCGATGAGTGAAGAAATCCTCTCGCGAAATTAGCGCATAAGAATGTTGCGGGCCAGTAACTCGTAAATTTGGCAATCCGAGAAAGGCATTATTCGAATGCGGTGTGGCGGCGGTGGACGTTTGTGTGTCATTGACGACGGACGTGGCGGTGTGCAGTGGCAGGTTTTTTGGCGACGGGGGTGGGTTAGCAGTCGGGGCGGTTCGGTAGAAATTATCGTAATTCCCCGAGGGTTGAAATTACATTTTAAGTCAGGCACGGTGCGGAATAATGGAAGCGGTGGCGGCGGCGGCGGTTTTAACGAGTATCGAATTAATATTATGAGAATAGCTGCGGCGGCAGACGACAAATGCAAAATCGATGTAAACCAGGCGCAAAAACCGGAACCCGTTCGCGGCGCCTATGATTTACGAATGTACAATGTACATACCATTCATTATTTCCATTATTAAACTATACAACATAGCGTATTACAATATAATATAGATAGATAATACAATATATAGCCTCTATTATTATTATTACTACTATTAGCTCGCCGCATAAAAACACTCGCCGCCTGCATGTATGCTTTGAGTTGTTACTTTAGGCGATGCGTCCGCCAAAAATGAGGAAAATAAAACATGCGATGTTTATGCGCAAATTCGTCGGGATTATACACCACCGCCGTTGTTATAATAATATGCTAATTATGATGACGGCGTAGCGGGCCGTGTCGTCAGCATACGATGATTTGTTGTCGATAAAATGCATGTTTAGGTACGTATATACGGTATACGCGTCTCACCCCTTGAGGGAATAATTTATAATAATAATATAGTCAATGTACGCCGTAGGTAACGACCGAAATTAACATGATTTATTCATTATTTTTGTTAATTGTGTAAAAAGCCGATTGATAGGCCTGTTAATATTTTGTCATTCTGTATTGTATGAACGAATAAATCAATCGAAATATTATTTCGTTGAGCTTTTTTTTTTAAATTTTTTAACGGAGCTCGAAATTAAAAAAAAAGTTTTACCACTATATTCCACATCATTTTTAATCAGTGTACCTACGGCATAATATTATGGGAAAAAAGTAAAATAATAAAAAATATAAAAAGTCTATGTAAACTTTAAAGACGAGAACTTAACCTGACGTAATATTAGTGCTTTACTTTTTTTTTTTAAGAAGAACAACGGTCTTGTTTTACAGTGGAAAAACACAGTTTATCAAGAAATAAACTTTGTAAAATATTACACCTAGCACATCTATGAATTGAACATTGAATGTGGTTTTTTCTCTTTAGTAGTAGTTTTGGGAACTTTTTGGTAGTACCTATTATTAATGAAAAACTTCAATCCGAAAACTATTTCTTGGATAGCTTTTGGGTTTTAACGTGCTTTTTGAGACGCCGAGCTATAGTCAAAATAATATCTGAAATCCAATTATTATAATATTATTGTTATGTTTAAATTAAAAATAATAATAAACTACAATCTTTTTCGGTGTGGGTATATCCTGTATCCACTCATTTTTACAAATAGTTAATAAATAACTGCATCCTTACACACCATGGATGATTTAAAAATTAACAAATATTTAAGAATAAAATAATTATTTTTAACTTATGAAAGTAAGAAACGTGGTTTTAAATAATTAAGCTAAAGTGCGCAAGAATTAAAAACTATAAAATTCAGTCCGGCGCCTTCCCAAATTCTAAATGATAATAGATTCATGCTAGCAGTATTTATAATTTAATAAGACATAGAAGAAATTGTCTGTATTTAAAAAATATTGAATAGTGATATAACAGTGTATAATATTGAATAATATAATTATATCAGGATTACCATTAATGGGTCGATACCGCATTAGATTTTTAATTTAAAAAATTTAATACATTTGCATAAAGCTCTATTGTGTAGTTGCTTATATTAATTCACTAGACATATTCAGAGAATATTGCCAATTGGTATTTAATATTTATATGCATTTTCCATTTATTTCAGTTATTCATTTTGCAATGTAGTGGAAGATTTTCTAAATGTACTTTTTTCAATTTCACTGCAGTCCAATTATTTTATAATAATAAAACCAAACTATCCAATTGAAATTATAAAAAAGGCAATTGTTGTTTAGTTACCTACATACTTGAAATTGCTAATGGCGAACAAACTATTTTTAGGAAAATGTTACAATAAACAAAAAAGTACTTATTTATTTATTTTGTTACGGTTATCTTTCTAAAATCTAAATTTTATCATAATTGTTATTTTTTAATTTAAAGAAGGAGTGACCTTTTTTAATAGCAAATTCTACCGCCCAAGTAAAATAAATATTATGAGAGTAGAAAAATGTTATTTTTATAAAAATATAAATTTAGACGATATACGTGTCGTTGAAGTGTATAATATTACAGTATATACGATTAGGTACAAGGATTTCGGACCTATTGGTATTCAGTCATAATTAGTTCGATTATAGGCTCTAGAGTTGTGAGAGTTTGCGTATGACCATAGTAATATGAACACATTTTTATTTTTACTTAAGTCATAAAATATAATATAGATACCTAATACCATGATAATATATAATATTATGTCATTCGTAAGTCTATGTCTATAGATTATACAGAGCGTTTCGAGCAGAGCTAGTGTTTTCGAGTCATATCCGTCGGGTTGTCGTCAAAAAAACGTAACTGAGACCTGATGGAGGCGGCGGTGGTGGAAAAACTAACCCCAAAATTCGACTATGCGAGTGCACGCAAAGAGTGTTATCGCCCCATGAAACAATATTAACGTAGGTGTACCGTAGTGGTTTGGAAAGGGGGAGGGGTCGAGATTTAGCCCTGAAAAGAACCAGCACACGCACACACTTGCACGCATACCTATCATAATATAACCCATTATATAGCAACACATAACTGTATATAATATAATAAAATATAAATATAAAATAGGTACATATAAATCGTTATATTGTGTGCGTTGTGGGTATAGAACCACCACCGTAATCATAATCTATTCATGATGGTTATTATTAATGCGGACGTGATGGTGGTGAGACCCCAGGTAGGTTCAATTAGACCGATAGCTTTCGGCGCTAATTTTCGGTCTATATAATATATATTTATATAATGCATGAAGCGCGGCTTCGACTGCGGGTTTCGGATTTATTATCCATCGAGCGGGCGTGGAGGCAGGAAATCCATTGCCGACACACGTCAAATTCGTTTATTCGGATGTGCGTGCTGTGTATGTGTGTGTGTGTCGAGCTATATAGTTTGGACACGAGGGGGAGGGATGAGTTGCGGCTGGAAGAGGCTATTTATGTCCGGTGGTATACATTGTATATACTAGTTGCTCGCCGTCGGCGCGTGTTGATTGNNTCGACCTCAAAATTGCGCTCGAGCAAAAACGATCGGTTATATAATATCTTCCACCTATATATTGGCACCCACGGTGGTCCAAGGTTCACGACTACGATGGTCCGTTTTCACAGATTTATTTTCGTTCATCGAAAATTATATTATATTTCTTGACTCACGAAAAATGTGTAAGTGTACGCAACACCCTAGGAGGAGTGTGTGATTTTTCCACTTTTTTGCTATTTTTCTCTCTCTTTCTCTCTTTACATTTATTTATTGATATATCATATATTTGCAATATGTGTAAGGTCTGTATGTAAATATAAAAAGGCCATGATATTGCAAAAAACACTTTAAACTGCCTCATGTTTACATTACTTGGGTCTCACTTGGATTTTTCTTACCAATACAATGTACATTAAACACACCTTATACAATAAATTCTAAACAATTGTAATTGTCTTGAAATCGCAACAAGAAACCTGCAAAGGTGTTTGATGTGCATCCTATCCTGCGGATAGTGCGGCGCGTTTCGTCAGGGGACAGGTTGGATATGACGTGGATGACAAGACTCGCTTTTTCGAACTGTCATCGCACACCACAATCACTGTATAAACGCACTTATAGTCGGTGGAGATATGAAAATCGTTGAGAATCAGACGGTGATGACTGGTGAGAAGGTCGAGTATAGTTAATTAACGACGGCTACTTCGTTGTCGTAATAGTCGTATTACTTTGTTCCATTGATAACCCACGGAAAATAGCGAATATAAAAGTAGGTTTCCACTACACACGTTCACGCGACATACACGTGCAGAACAGTGACAGAGTATGAAACCAAATTGGAACTGGAAAATTATTTGACCTGCTTTCAAATGTATTTCGTCCTGGATATAACGTAATTTATCGGGGGTATAAATGTATACTTTAAAGTTGTATAGAACATGTAGCGCTCAAATCAGTTATTACTAAATAAAATAACTCATATTTTCAATCATCAATAATCAATAAAAATATATTTTAGTTCATTAATAATTAAATTATATGTGTATAGGTATTTTAATATATCTTTCTACTTGTATCTCAAACAACTGTATTGTGATATTTTTTTTAATTGTGTGCTTATACTTTGCTGTAGGTACTTCGCCTATCGCCTACGTAATTTATTTTGTTATTATTTAGTTTTAACTATTACAAAGATGTTTACAATTAATAATTATTTAAATTGCTTTTTAAAATAAAGTATGGCATTAAGTACTACCTAGTCAAAAATATTAATTGTAAGTATTCTTCTAATTTTGCCAAAATAAATAATTCAAATACATTTGAATTCATATATATAACACAATTCTACAAATTAAAACATGTTATTTGACAATTTTGTGTTTATTATTTTGTATATATTTTCAGTTTGTAGTTAGTGTCGATGCTAATCGATAATATGATTTACGCTTTCACGTTCACACTAAACGTGGCTTCATTGGTGGCCATTATTCAGAATATGGTAGGTAATTTTCCAGTAAAATTTAATCTCGTTTTAACAAAATTATATGCATAATTTTTAACGCATCGTGAGTTTAATTTTGTGAGCGAAAATTAAGGGTTTGTAGAACAATTTTAAAAGCACATTTACGCGTTCATTATATTAATAATAATTGTAATCAAACATAAACGTGAATAATTTACGTAGGTACGTGTTATTATTAGTTGGAACTAAACGTGAATGTTTTCTTACTATGATAATATTTTTTTATATTGAGCACTATAGTAATAGACATTAGTATATTATACAGTTTGCAAGGAAAGATAATATGAATGTATAAGCATATTGTACTAAATAAAGTACATAATAGTATAGTACTTCATAAACTATTGTTTAAGAAATTATCTTGTGTTATTTCAAAACGATAATGCTTATGGTATTTTTCTTATTTTGTAATTCGTAATGATTTTTGAGTGGAATAAAAATTTAATTTTATTCGATATTTGCAATCATACTAAACCTTATGAATCGTTTCAAACTTTTAACTTCCATTAGTGATTGTAGTTTTCTTTAACGGTTGTGTTTGTGTAATAGAAGTTGAGAATAATATTATGATAACGAATGATCCGCTTTTGGATTATAACTCTACTGAAACTTTGTAAAGGCTTTATCAACTATTTGTCTTTGTGGAATATTTAGCAGTCCTCGAAACGTGTCGATGAACTGTTTACCTAGAACCGTTAGACAGAAGTTTTCAACTCACGGGAAGGCGATACTTCAACAGAAAAGAATAATCAAAGAATGTGTTCACTGAACATATTTACTATTATTTTTTTTATTACTCGTATAAATTGTCTTATTATAAGAAAAAAGTGGAATAATATACATCAACTAGGAAAAAACTTTAAACTTAATTGTTCGTATAACTATATTATATTAACTGATTAATCAAAGTTCAATGATTAAACTAGCGATATATGGATTTGACACCACGGATAAAATAATTAAATTTTGTACTGTAGTGAAACTGCTTACCTAATAACTCGTTTGAATGTTTGTAATTTGAAAAAACTATTTTTATTTTAAAAGTCATCAAAAATCAAAACGATATCTATAAAACAATATGGTATACGATGTTAACAACAATTACTCTATATGATGGTTTTTTGCCTAACTGATTTTAAATTATTTGCTTACCTTGACAACATAACATCAAATTGTTATTTAATGACTTTTAAACTACGCTATTCTATTTTCATCTGAAATGATCATTACTTAGTGAATTTATGTGACAGCTGAAAATAAATTATATAGTAGAAATGTCTCTACCTCAGTATTATCTGATCAACGTAATAATTAAATTGTATTGAAAATTTTTTTAAAAAAGTCATCCAATATTTTATGGGTTTTTCACGTTAATACAACATGATTGACTGAAAAAAATAAAATGGTGATTTTAATTTCATCCGAAAGGTGAAGAGTACTCAAAGGTACAGTTTTACATAGTTTTATAAAGAACCTTTGGTGTTACGAGTGTCTGAGGACCCGTCAAATAGAAAGAAAAACTCAAGAAGATGAAATGAAAAAAAAAGTTTAGTAAATTGTTATCAAAAGAATATTTACCCGCGTCTTAGTGGGATTTAATAAAATATTGCATTTATGAAGAACGAAAAGAATATACACGTCCTGCAATTTAAAATTTAAATACATCGCTCACTTAATGAAAACACATTGTGCATTATTTCTTTGTCGGTGTGGTATATATTACTCCTGTAACAACATAATTATGGCGTAGACATTTCAATTTGAACGTCTCAACAAGACGTCATGTTCATAAAATATGTCTTCAGCCTTTGTAACGTAAGTACGTACCGGATGTGTGCTAACTAATTTTGTCCAATAAAAAGAAGTCTCCTTTAATTGCAAATTATGGAACTCTAAATTGTCTCTTATCATATTTCGTCAAATACTCAAGTACAATAATACTTATTGCTCGACATTTAGCTATAATTTGATATTATTTAAAAGGTGTGAAAACGTTTTTGACGGGTGGTAGTGTTTATGTGCTTTTTCAAACGGGTAAAAAATACTACCATTTTCTAAAATATTGTAAACTCTTTTCGGAAGGACCTCGGTTTATTTGAAATAATTTTTCCTTAAGCATGAACGAGTGCTTAAGATATTAATCAATTAGACTTAAACTGCAGCTGTAAAGGTTATTATATTTGACAAATTTATATGAACACCCATAGTTGTTGTTTTGCATATATAATACATTATTTCGAAAGCAATTATAAGGTAGAGTGGGTCGTGTGAATAAGTATAGTTCGTAGCTAGCGAAACCCTTCAGTATGCTAATTAATATACTTATGATTAGAGTGCAGTTATCAAATGGTTGTCACATGTTCGGCTCAGTTTTCTATAATACTACCTACTCTAATATAATATAACATTTGTTATTGGTTTTCAATACAATCGTCGGGAATAGGATCAACATACATTTCTTCGAACCAACGACTGACACGATACATGAATATTTTTAAAACGGATTATTATGATTTCATTTTATGTGGTGATTCAAATAATATAGAAACATAGTCGCTGTCACGAAACAAACAATAATAAACAAATTTAATTTTCAAAACGTCGTTTTTCGTTTGGTTCACTCGCTGTTTTTTGTGTCTACCAACTAAAATAATATGGTCAATAAAAAGAATCACACAGCACAGCACCTCGAAAAATAAAATTTCACGGCCGTACGTACAATAATCGTTATATTCTGACTATTCTGAGGGTCAGCCATACCGTATACACGAATGCTTGTGCACAGGTTGATTCACCAAACATGCACCCTCACTTTTTGTTCTGAAATAATGAAATAAATAAATTCATTCAATTTTTATTTTTGGTTTTTTATGTTTTCTATATTCGAAGACCATGTTTTAAAATACATAGGAATTCATATTGTTGATAAGAGTAAGTTTTGTATACTGTTTAGGGAGTGGTGACAATTCAATATTTATTTTCACCATACGCCAATTTTTTAAGCTTATAACTTTTTTTATTTTTAAATACAAATTTGGACGAATAGTTTCTGATTTATTCAATATTGCAGTGTATGTATAACTACTGATAATTTAGTTCTCGTCCTCAATTTTTCAATCGCTTATAAAATATATTATGTTAAATTTAGTTTCACACTAATATTAAATACATTTTTAAAAAATCACAGAGGTATGGCCGCTACATAGCCCATATTATCTCTATCATGGGTATAACACGTGTGCACAATTCCATAGACCAGGATCAAAATAAACGCAGTGCATTATTAAAATATGGAAAACGAGGTGAGCAACGCGCGTGTATTGTGAATCACCCTGTATATATTCGTATATATTATAAATAGTGGGTATTTGTTTATCGTTTCCTTTGGCAAGACCGAAGTTGGATTTCGTTCTCAGTAAAACGGGTCGTGGCGCTCCGCGTGAGGGCGATTGTCGGCGAACCGTGAGCGCGACTTTCAGGAAACGATATAACGTCCGTTCAATTATTGTTATTAACTCGGCCCAAAACGTGGCTCGGCCATATTTATTAGTGTAATATCTATGATATTATTGTACTCTGTGTCCGGTAAATATTTATGTTGGTCGTTCAACGACCGGCGTGGGCTTTTATACACTGTGTATGCGATATTCTTCCGGCCGGTCACCGTTTTGTTATTATGAAAATAATAATCTAATGTGGCGACTATGGGCTCGTACAATATAAAACACAATATTATAATCCATGCACGCTACACAAACACTTGTCGTACTCAACTCGAAATTATTGCAATAATAATAATGATATTTTTGCGCCGCCCGAATTCCAATAACGATGCACTTACGGCCCTCATTTTATGCACACAATGTCATCGGCTAAGCCTGGTATACTATTTTTTTTTTATTTGCGATTTTCAAAAATAATAACCGGAGTTTTCATTTTTGCTGTATAGTGCGAGTTTCGAGTGTACTTCACTTGACCGAATAGGTTTCGGAAACGGATGTACTAAAATATGTAGTGAACTAAATGATCAATCATTAACCATTATTGTGCCTATATACCCTATGGCATACGAAAATCCAATTTTGAACGAAGAAGGAGCGTGTTTTTAAGGATAGTTTATGTTATTGAATTAATTATATCTATAATAAAATAAATAGTTTTTTTTTTAGTATGATTGGTTGACTAATTTTCGTCAAAATTATTGTAAAATTTAACTTGCCGGATGAGATGGTGTCAAATTATGTAAGCTCTATTTTTGAGATAAAACAAAAAAACTAAAAAAGGTTGATGAAAAATCGTTACCTATTCATCGTTAAAATATCAAATTTTGCAACTTATATATAAAAAAAATGATATTAAAATATAAACAATAATCATTGTAAGACCGATATATTTTCAATAATCAGAATCTAAAATATTTATAACTTTGAGTAACTTATATTGGTTCAATCTCTTTTTTTTACGTCCAACGATAATTTTAAATCAATTTAAATATTTTATGTTATGAAGCAGATTGCGTTTGAATGCATAGGTAATCGTACTCACTCTAAGCATAATATATTTATGTACAAATATAAAATATTGAATAAATAATTTTATTCATAAGCATTTAAATAATAAATTATTGATAATATGAGAGAAGTATTAGGGATACCCAAGGCATTGGCGGCGCGTTGCCTACATTAAAAAATTAATAAATTATGATAAAAATCACATTTTTTTTGTAAATATTACAAAAATGTACTGAGGAGATTATAGAGCAGAAAGTTACATAGATCATACACCCCCCATACACTATATATACATATAGTTGCCATGTTGCTAATAAACTTCGGTGTGTATAATATGTCCGTATATATATATATTCATAATTTACATTAAACGTAACATTTTTAACTAAACCGAACAGTTTTATGGGTGTGACACAGTTGTTTTTTTCTCAACATGTTTGTTTTAACGTTCAAAAAACATAATTAACAATCAGGATGATTTAATGTTGTACATCTTTTTTTATGGTTTTTTGTGCTCCCTCGTTGAATGTGAAGCAAATAACGTTTAACGAAAGTGACGTTTCAGTTTGACGATTCAA
>PVMI01029718.1:0-11535 GCA_008528875.1 Aulacorthum solani
CAAGTATAAATACTTGACTTAATGGTTTGCCTAAACTACCTTAATCTACATAATTATAATTTTAACCACACATATAATTTTTAAATTTTTTTGAGAATCTTTTAGTTAGAGTCAACATTTTTATAGAATTAAGATCATTCCCATGAACAAACATTTTTAGAACGTCAAATAATACGAAATTGTTAAATTTAATATAATGCATTTATAACAGCGTTATTATTGTCATGATTAATAATAAAATCTTCTAATGCAACAACCTAGAATTAAATCCTCCAACCACCTAAAAATGTAGTTTAATAATTCAAAATTTAAAGACCTAAAAAAATTGAAAGTTGCAAAAGTTGCAGAAATTATAGTACCAAATTTGAATTTGTTGTAACAAAATTTAATCATTTTGTTAAGATAGTTACGTTTTACAGTAAATTTAAAAAAGTCCAATATAAATGTACAGCCTAGATGTTATAAAAAAAATAAAAATTATTTTTTTGTATTTGATTCATACAATCTATACAAATATAGTATAATAAGCATAATGGATAACAAAATAATAGAAAACAATTTAACAGAATTGCTTGAGTGAAGAAGCCGCTCACTCCGGCAATAAAAAAAATTGTTTATGAAAAATGTGTATACATTATATAGTATTATACAACCCATGTTAATCAAAAAATCATAAAATGGGTAGGTATAAGACAAATTTTAGGTGAATTAAATTGAAAAAAAATACAGTAAAATGCAATGGCAAAAGAAGAGATGATTTAAAATGGCAAAAAATGTAAAATAATAATTAATAAACTAATTGTTTTAATTTATTTAAATTATCTTCTACTTATAGTGCGTTGTACAATGACCTCTTAATAACTTGGATATAAATTCAAAGACCCATTTTTTTCTATCATTGCCTGATGCAGGTTAGGTTAGTATAGTTACTGTAATTATAATTATTATACGTCATACTTAAATGATTATACTTTATTCGTTAAGTAATATTGCATATTCACAAAATATACATTTAAATTAATTGTTTAACATAAAACTACAAACAAGCTTGCTGTCAATATAGGTGTAAATAGAAAACTGCAAAAACAATAATTTATTTCATCTTGACAATTTTATGTTTCAAATTTTAATCCGTTCCTTTGATAATCTGTAGTCTGTATACTAGCAGTAATATATAGGTACTATTAATTAATAACATTATTTTCTACACGGCATTCCCAATGAAAATTTTAATTATTAAAATAATTAGTGAGTATAAAAGTTGTTGAAGTATCGTTGCCCTCTTATCTTTCTAAAAATCCACTTACTGAATCGCCATTATAAGTTTTGTACGTAAAAAAATACAACGAAAATAATATTTTATTAAATAAAAAAATATATATTGTAAATTAATCGATAGTACTCACGGTTTAAATCTTAAAGCTATTATATTATGACGTATGCTATTATTACAAAAGAAAGCGCTTTACTCAATTGTTTTTTATCAGTTGATATTTAATTATTTAAAATGTAAAAATAATTTTTAGAAATTAACTATATTATAGTAATTATTAGCAGAGATAATGAAATTTAAATTCACTCGAAAATAATCTTTCATGATAATATTAATTTTTATTGCAACAATATTATGTTTATCAAAGCACATCGAAAAACAAATATTAACAATAATTATTCGTATCGAGCTATATTGGTTTAAACTCGAACAATTTATTGACATGGACTGTAAATTTGATGATCCTATAGTCTACGATGATCGAATTCATCTCGAAACGGTATTAGCGCATTACAAAAATAATTACCATCGAAGTTTGAAAATTCAATTTATCGACAGTGGATTGGGGATAGACTGGCGTATAATGTAAATAAACGGAAAATAATTAGCGTTTAGCATTCAGTAAAATATAACAATGCACACAATACGTCGCCCACAGATTTGCTTACTGAGTTCACGTCAAATTCCATTTTGTCATCGTTAATGATATGGTGAGAGAGAGTGAGGGTGCATTTCAGTGTCGCGTTAGAAATTTATTAATCTTCTAGAAATTTTGAAGAAAAATCTCTAAGAACATAATAATATAATACCATGTGAATCGTCAAAAATATCGATTAAGTATCTAATCATGGTTTACCTATGTTTGAAAGCTGGTTGGAATAGTCTGCAGTAACGCATATGAACAGCGTTGAATCGTACAGCGCAACTCGAGCGAATACGAATATCATTTGACTATTTGAGACTATATATTATCATATGAATCGCTAACTGCATCAGAAAAGGGAAAAGCTATTTTTTATCGATCTTATTTTGAATGCTTAAACATATTCAGAAAACGAAAACACAACATTTACTGTTGAGGAAAAAATCCCATTGCTTAAACGTGGAAAAGAAATGCCGACAAACATGATTGTAACATGATATCTTAAATTGATACTTTATAAGTCATTTAGTTATTCCTCGGAAAACTGAAAAAATGGACCAGTGGAACTCTTCAATTTTCTGCCGTGTAAGCAAGTGTAAGCAAGTATTGTATTATGTCTTCGCATGTATACAATCCGCCGAGTTGTACTGAAACAAAGACCACACGCGTAATGATAATCACGATAATCATAATTCATATATTATTATTATTATTTTGATGGGTCGTATATTGTCGAGGAATACGTGTGACGACGTACGTATATTGTCGAGCACTGGAAAATGCACACGCGATGATTTCTACGCGAATGAAACGGACTGTTCGCATGCGTATAATATTATAAAATATAGTACCTAATCATAGTACAATATCGTATAATACAATATCGTCGTTATTATAATATTATTATGGTGGCACGCGATGAGCCGTGAAACAAGGAAAAATCCGTGTTGTGCCAGTCGGCTCATTAATGGTGACCGACAATAATTGTCGCCGTGGACGGTGGTCTTGTATTATTCCTGCATATTATCGCCGACGGACAGAGTCGAGACCAGAACCATTTGCGAATTTATTATTTCGTCGTTTTCCGGATAGCGCCCCGGGGCTCTGATGTGCCACTTCTGCGCTACAGTGAATGATGAATATTCAAAAGGAAAATCGCGTCATATAATGTTGTTAAGTCTCCAAACTGATATTTTCATAGGAGTTTTCTAAAAATTGTGTCAGTGTAGTTACTTGCCATACGGTTATCAGCTTTGTATGATAGCAAACAAATGTTGATAAGGACTTATTATTTTGCAGTTTACTGTCTTATATTATATTGTCAATCTTGCAACTACAACACCTATATTAGTATAAACAGTATTAATAATGGTTTTTTTTTTGCTTTTTATAAATTAGTAATAATCATACACGAAAGCGGTTAAAGCTTAATCGCGTACGATTATTGTTTGATACTTAAAATACGGTGTATAATCGTGAGTAAAAAGTTAAATCATATTACAAAAATTTGAATACCATTGATTTTTATTACTCACCTGACAGTATAGATACCTATATCAACTATTACTTATTAAAAACGCTTTCTACACGAGCTAAAAACAATTTGAGACCAAAACCGTGGTTGTGACGAAACTTCATTATCACCTCATTTTTATCCACGTATTATATTTCGTTAAACATTTACACAATATAATTAATAACTGCATGTTGCCATATTATCATAATATGCATTTTGAGAAATAACAATCAATACCTCAATGTATTGTCGATTTACAAGAATATCGTTGTGAATTACTTGAAAACAAGTCTCACAGTTGAGACATTTTGATGATTTGGTTCGTTATAGACGATCACTGATAAAATATAACCATACCAGTTTCAGATGAATAGTTATGAGGTGGATTCCCAGGAGACGTGTTTGAGCAGGCTAGTTGTGAAACGAGTTACTTGGGATTTGAATAAAGCTCTGCTCGAAAGTCTTTGAAAAAAGTGTTCTGTAACTCGTTTATTGAACAGATTTTAAGATCATACTGAAGGGTTTCGTTTGATACACACCAGGACATTCCGGTAATAATACAAAGGCAGAAACCAAAGTTAAGCACAGAGCTTGAGTAGTTCCCAACACTCTATAAGCCTTTAACCGAACTTCAATCTATGTATACTGTATGTCATTGCCATATATCCGGAGCCGTATTTAGACTTTTTTCAACCCTAGGCAACACTATTTTTACCACCCCGCCCATCATCAAAAAACACAACATATTCTATTTGTTTTGTTTTGAGTAGGTAAACAAAAATAAGCCCATAGAAAGCTATTTAGAAATATTTATGGCTATGTATAGTCATAATTTTGTGAAAATGTACCGTAATAATATCTATAATGTTGTCTCTTGTCACACTGCGCATCTTATACCATGAAGATCTATATTATATTATGATATTGTGATGTATAGTGTACCGTTATTTCATGTATAATATTTAGGTTCATCGTGTGTTCGAATTGATAGATGGCGTGTTCGTACGTAAACTTTTATTCTACACATTATTTTATACGGGCGGAAGGGGTCGTAGTAAATATTAGGCAGTACTCGTAAACGGCATCAACGTAACGGGACTTTAAAACGCGTAAGGCTGCCGAGCGGTATACAGGTGCGCAGGTATAGGCATTTACCTACTACCCGAATAATTAACGTACTCAAATTCACCCACCCCTCCCCCTAAATGCTGCCACCGACACCCCATTGAACTCACGGCCACCACCACCACCACCACCGCCACCACCGTCTCACGAAGAAAATACATACTTAATTGCTCTATCGTCATAGAATATATACGTAGTTACTATTTATGTGTGTGTGTGTGTGTGTGTGTGTGTGTGTGCTATCAAATCGGTCGTTTGTTTTTCACGTCCCCTTCCCACCCCTACCCCCCACCAAAACCGCCACCATCGTCCGTCCGTAGGTCCTCTTCGTGCGTGGGCGGGCGGGCGGTTGCCGCCAGCCGGGTTAGGCGCCAGTGAATTGTGTATTATAGATTTGCGTGTCGAAGCCAACAAAAATCGCCGGACGGTTAAAACGCGCACGCCAGTCCCCCGGCACTGCATATCCGTCCCCGGAGACACGCGGTCTCCGTCCGTCCGTCGCGTTCAGTTTTGATTTTTCTCGTCGTCGTCGAATAACAATAATATAATAATGTCATTATAAAAACACGCTTTCCCAACCCCGAAATTTTTTTTTTTTTTTTTAAACATTTTTTGTTCTCAAAACTATCGAAGTGTGCGCACACCGTTGACCACAATTAATAATTTACACCGGCCTATAATACCTGCGTCTCACCCGCCGCCAGACGACGGACTTACGACTGAACACCGTCGTCGCGTCTGTGCGTATATACCTATGGTACCTATCTATTTCTGCCTACCCATCTGTCTACCAGTCGTCTACCAACCTGAGAATCAGACTACCTGCGGACGGTTTTCGCGCGTGACCGACAAAAATGAAACGTAAAACTCGAGCTTAGTGGACATAGAACTAACTACGTGCGTATACCTACGGACCCGCCGTTGGCTTTGCATTTATATATATATACACACAAGATACATCGTAAGTTATCGATTAGATTTACGTAACAGTGCACATCATGTTCTAATATTTACGTAGCGTTTTCGTAATAATAATAATAACAATAATAATATATTATTGATCGCGCAGTTTGCATTTAGACAGTTGTAGGTAGTAGACACCGCGCTCGCGTACCGTTGATAACGGTATCGCTGCTGATAACGAGATAGTACAACAGCCGTGTCTGATAAGACAGGTCATGCTTACCCTCGTTTGGATTTATGACGTATTGTATGATTTGGTTCAAATGGATGCAGATTGCACACCTGTTTGTGAATTTTAATTACCGGTTTTTAATAATATGGGTTTTAGAACCAAAATTATCAGTAGCTACCTATGTCGTTTCTCTGTGGATTTTTTATATTTCATCAATTCTTTTGTGCATTTCATCTGACACTATTTTTATTGTTTATTAGTATTTTGAATGATGTTTTTAATTTTTATTTTCATATACCAACCTATATGATAAACTATAAATATTATGTGTGTATAATATTTAGAGTAGGTAAGTGACTGAAAGGTATAATTAGGTACTACTAATAAAAAAAAACATTATAATATTACATTGGCACTCAGTAGTTAGTCATAATAATTGTTGATGTGTTTTAAGAGTAAGACGTGATACATCATTAAGTTCTTCATCTCTGATACAATATTTTTATCGATTTTGTCTTAAATTCAAATATTTTAACCGTTTTTTAAAAACAGCCGTATAATTAGTTTCAACTTTCAAGTGATTAATATTGTGAACTGATATTATCTAGACTTTTAAATGTAATATTGTATTTAGAAAATATAATATAATATTATTTGATTTGATTCGATTCGATGCAATATTCTCATTTTAAAATGTATTGCTATTGAAATTTAAATCTACAGAATATAACAATGCCTTGTAAAATGTTAACATATTGCAATATATTTAAGTAAATATTCTAAATAGTTCTTGAACTTAAAAATTACGTTTTTTTAAAGTAAACTCAGTGACAAGTCGATACGTGACCTTGACTTACATTAAAATATGTTAATAGATTTTTCAATATTTTTTTCTTTTACAATTTGCAGGTTATTAACGTAATATTGTAATAAAATCCACATTTGCTTTGTGTTATAGTTTATTGAAATAAACTTCAACGATATATGTTTAAAAAATATAATAAATACATAGAACATGATATAAAATAATAAAATTATAGGCAGAAATTATTACATATAATGTATAACTGCCAAGCAATAACTACATTATAATATGTATGTTTAATTATATTGAATTCTATTATTTTTAAATCAAAACTTGTTTCATTAATTTGTAAAGAATTCACCTATAAGAATTATTATTTTTTTTTTAAGATGCCTCCGAAATCATTGAAAAAATTCGTAAAAATATATTCACCTCTGTAATAGACATTTCTTACTTTTTTTTCTGAATGTTTAAATTGGAAATTTCACCAGTCAAAAAACTCACCTGGGGCACACATTTAAATTACAAATGTAAAATCCTTAACAACTATCATAATTTGCTGAGACCAATTCTGAAATCTGAACTATCAATTCACACAAAATCCACACTGTACAAGTCTCTTTTTCTTAAAATCCTCTAATACTTTACCAATTCAGTAATATTCAAGCCTCGCAGTTCATTACTCTTCGGCTAATAGCATCGGCCTTCTGGTACAGTGGTATACGTATTATAGGAGACTCCTCACAGATATTTCAAAATTGCAAAAGTCGACCAACTAGCCACATTATACTATAATGAATTTCACTCTAAACTGCAACACTATCCTAACCCTTTAGTGTCCCACCTATCATCACGCACACGCACTCTTCCTGACAACCTACCACGTCGCCTGAAGAGTCGTTGGTGCCGTGACCTATTAAATTAATATTGATTTAAGATTAAAATTTAAATTACCGGAGGGTTACATCACTCGATGATTTCCCTTGAGCTTCATGTATTGTTTTTATACTACTTATGTGTTTATATAAATCATAATTTTTACTTATTGTGTCATCAAACACAGATTGTAAATTTTCTGAAATAAAAAAAAAATGCTTCAATTTTTTCCACGAAAGCATAGCATGGAATAATTATCTAAATTGTAGATTGTTTATTTTTAATTTACGAAATTATTAAGAACAAAAAATAAAAAAGTTGTACGTGATATAATTATTGATCCCAGATTCATTTTTTAAAAATACGATATAAATTATGCCTGTACTTGTAACTCACGTGGATTTCGATTAAGGGAGGAGGTATATAAGGGCAAAATCCCTCAAAATTAAAAATTATAAACCGACCATATAAAAGTTTACTTTTACTTTTTAAATAATGTACCAGGTGTTTTTGTAACTGAATAAATATTGAAATATTCTGTATTTAGACCTATATGTACAATAAATATATTACAAAATTAAATATGTGATATGTCTTATACAAATTCTTAGTCAACAAATGGTAGTTAAAATTTGATTTTGCCTCGATATAACATTTCTTTTTCCCTTTTTAAAATAAATTCAATAGTCAGTACCTTCTTCGAACAATTATAACTAAAACAAACAGTAAATAGTTGTGTTTTAAATATTATTATCATTTGCTAATCATTATTTAAATTTAAAAATGTTTAAACAGTTAACTAACAAACAAATTTAATTGATAAATCTAATTATATTATAGTGTTTTTCGATAAAATTGAAATTGAATTTATATGGATGTATTATAATAAACTATATAATAGTAAGTATATGTATATATTATATACGAATATAATATGATTTTATGTTATTATACACAAAGAAATTATAAATTGTCAAATGATTTTGATTGTGGTTTTAATTAAAAAGATAAATTAGTTAAAATTAAAGTTATAAAATATAAATATAATAAATTAAGTAATCAAATAGAGTATTTAAGGCATAGTTGAAACATAGGTGTTTTGAAAATTCACTATTTATTTTAACTATTAATTAGCCTGGGAAAATTTAAAAATGCAACACTACTATAATGTTGCCTATAAATTTATATGAAAAAATGTTTGCAAAATACATTAAATTATTTATAATCTTAAAAAGTTTATAAGAAAATATTTTTTTCTAGTATTAGGCTCAACAATGTTTTAAATTACAAATTTTCATAGCACAAAAAAATTAAACATGGAAAATAGCATAATACGTTAAATAAAAATAGTATAAAAACTTTCATTATTGTTAAATTCATTGCTTTTCGTCATATTTTAATGCGTTTACAATAATGTGTAGATAGATTACTTTACTAAAGTAAATTGCTTAACTAGTTAATATTAAAATATATAACTATACATTTCTGTTAAGTGTGAACACTAAACATATTATCATGAGAATAAAATTAAACGAATTTATATTACAAGTAGTACATAATTTGTTATCTAAAAATAATAAATATTAAATAGAATTTTAATTGTGTGTTTCTAATTTCATTATTCTCGTAAAATTGTATGTGACCATTATACTGATTGACATGAATGGTGGGATTTTTCAAAGTGTGTGTGCACATTTCATTCTTTCTAAATTACGAGACTCTTCCCTTAAGTTTTTCTCGATTTATCATAGTGACGTATTACGCACTATGATAAATCATGCACGTACGCTATTTTCCCTCCACTCCGGAACACTAATAATTTTGTATTCAGTATTCCTAACCTTTTATACACTTCAACGGGTTTCTATTCCGTCTATTGAAATTAAGGTATATGTTATTATGTGAAACGTAAAATTAATGGTACGTTTTATTAACGATTTACAATGTATTTAGTTTGGAATACTTTAGAACTAATGAAATATTTACTTGGAGGTAATAGTGATGATAAGTGATAGCCAAAAACACTAAGAAATTAGTTCTAAAATAAATAACTCGTAGATATAACATATTGTGCATTTGTTTTCAAATAAAACCCATTATTGGAAGGTTGATTTATAATTTATACTTCATTAAACTGTAATTAATTAATATTTTCTACACGAGCTGGTTTAGCTTTTCACTAGAAATAAATTGATGCAAGTTTTTTTTTTTAATTTATTGCACAAAATGTGTATAATATGAATTTTCTGTTTTCGATAACACGCTAGATTTTGTGACGTATATTAAACATATTATACAAATGTTGACGTTAAAATAAAAATGCGATTTATTGTTAATTCACGCAGCTTTAACAATTTAAACGCAATTAATCAAGCTAACATAGACTATAAAAATACCATCAGTGTATGTTTTTTGTATTCTATATTTATTCATTAATATACATAAATATTGTATCATATATAAAGTTAACATTATATATTTATAAAGTTGTGTATCAAAAAACAATCAATGGCCGAAAAATTCTGGGCTACAATAAAAAATGTAATAGGATTATTTTTCTTCACAAAACTGTTATTTATTTATATGTGTATGAGAAAAAAATGTTTCACATAAATTTGAGTTTGTTACAATGAGTACAATACAACATAGACAACTCATACATTTTCTTATGCAATGATTATTTATAGTGATATTTTATGACACTATACTTTTTTTTTGTAGCCTTAAATGTTTGTCCATTGATGATTTGGTGTTTGAATATATACAACTTAATTGTATATTATATAATTTATATGAACTACGTTCAAACAAAGAAATTTAAAAATAAATATTACAAAATCGCAATGACGATAAATTAGGTTTCCAAGATTAACCGAATTTCTAAAAATAAATTGATCGTGCTTTTACATTTTGTGGTTCTGAGCTATGCAATTATAAGTGCAATATTGAGAATGATATTTGCACGTTCTACCACATTTACCTACATAGATTTGAGGAAAATATGGTTAACTAATGTTATTTATATGATTTTTAATTTAATTAAGCTAGTTGAAATACGAGTGACTTTCATTAAACATTTGTTAGTCAATTGTGTTAAACGGAAGTGCAGTTTATTTTATATTATAATAGGAAACTTATAGGTACATTGTGCTAACTGCTAGTTGTCTGTTTAGTTCAGTAGTTAATAATTCATTGTAACAATACAATTTAAAGTGTTAAATGTAGGTAATATATGTTTACGTAATAAATTACGAATTGTCAGTTCCATATTTAATTAAGTAATACATTTTAAAAATAATGTTACTTTTTAAACACATACAATTTTTTTTTTTTTAAATGAGTTTTATTGTAAATATATTTTTTTAATAACTAGCTCAATAATCAGCTTTTTATTATAATTTACAATACATTAACACAAACACCAGCGTAGGTACTATTTGTTATTTTATATTACTCATTAAAATGTATGAAATATCTACTCATCAAGAAATTCTTTGTCTTAATTAAGTTTTGGAGAAATTCGATAACATTATTCATTTGTTAACATGTATGTTAGGTAAGGGTATATTTTATATTATGTATATATAATATAGTATATACTGTATAGGTATCTGGTACAAACTAAAATTGATGCTTACCAAAAATGGTATACAATTATTCAATTTAAATAATTACAATTGTGTGATATAGGCAATCGTCTTAATGTCCGTTTTTGACGTGAAAAGCGACCAATTTCCAAGGGTGACAAACAGATTAGACAGGTGACCATTTGCTCAGAAATATAGTTTAGTGTTAATGCGATGGAATAAAAGATACTAGTGTTTATCACGGCAGAGTGTTAGTGTGGGCATCATCGAGAAGCTGGCCCGGTTGATTTACGACTAAGATGTCGTCGAGTGGGAATGAGGGAGAGGTGGGGATTATCAAAATGCCCTTGTCAAGTAACGGACATTGTCACAAAGTTAAGGGACGGTTTCCAATTCCATTATATAGCTAGAAAACATGGGAAAAAGTATACTTCGATAACCGTTTGCATAAGAGACCATGGATTATGGGTGGTAAAATGAAAAATCGCTTTACTGCAGCCGATATAGATACGATCTGATGGATGTTTAAATAAACTGAACGAAGCATCGCGTGCGATCTGGTCGAACAACTGAAA
>PVMI01029726.1:0-20717 GCA_008528875.1 Aulacorthum solani
TAAATTAAATAAAAATAATTATTTTATTTTTTATTAAATATTAATATTTTATATTATTGGTTTCTAATAAAATAATTAATTTCACGTATTTAAAAAACTTTTTACTTGTAAATAAAATTATACGACCGATTATTTTTTTTTTTTTGTCAAATAGTGTTAAAAATATCTAAACGATTTTTAAATTCGAGTTCAATGTATTCAATAGATAATATTGCATAAGAAACACGTAATTGTTTTTTTGTAATAAAATAAGGTGGGTGTATTTTAATGCTTATAGAATTTGTGTGGTTATTTGAAACTTGTGAAACAGTGGGTATCTAATGTTGTTTTAATTTTAAGTCTTTACTCTCTAACTTGTATAAGTTAGCAGATGCAAATAAAAAAATTAATTTAATAAAATGAATTATTATGAAGAACTAGATACATACCTATTTTATGGTATANNAAATGTAATATTTTCCTTCTTCTCTATTCATAATATACATACCAAACGTGTACACTTAGGTTAGCTAATATACATTAACTATGCTTAGTTTGATTAATTTGATCATCACGATTCACGAAGTCAATGTATTGTGCACTTGTCATCTGGATTTTTACTCTTGCGTATATTCGTCAAATGAAAATAGAATTTTTAATGATGATAATCTGATGTATTGAATAATTATTGTTAATTTTTTTAACTATAATTTAAAATATAACCTATCTCAATTTCGATCGAGTTTGAACTGCTATAATCGTACAGTCACATTATTGATATAAACAGCTGCAGTAAAATCTAAAATATTATGGAGTAGGAAACTAGGACGTGGTGCCATCCGCTTAACTTGTTTGTCGTTCATAGAAATTAATGAATTAATTATAAAAAGAAAATAAACGACTTTTGCAGTTTTGCACATAATTTAAAAAGAGAAAGACGACAAGACAACCACTCAATACATTTTATGTTATTGACTTTAACAGCACACAATAATTATACTATATAAAACTATATTATCATCTCTCACGACGAAATCATTTTTATTAAGATAAAACTAGGAAAGACCTCGTGGCTTATACGAAAATCAATAATCATACGAGACCGTCTTAATTACCTACTTAGTTAATTCCGTAGGTAATACTTTGGTACCTACCAACATTTCGCTTAGTATAAAGGTTATGTAACACAAAATATACACCAAACGACCAAACAATTATCGGTTTTGTTTGTTAAGCTAAAAGTCGGGTCATTTATAAATAAACATAAAATACGTTTATTGTATGCGTTGTTATGTGTTTGTATGTTTCAGATTCCATCGTTATCTTCAATGTCCACTGAAAATTGTATATACCTAATTGAGTTTTATTAGATATTGAGATAAGTATTTAATAAGATAGGTTATACTATAAGACTATAACAGGAAACACGCGCTCGAATATTAAATGCGGAATTATAAAGAACGGTTCTGAAATAAATTGATTCATTTTATTGTCTATATGATCAGAATAAAAAGTGTTTGTAATAGTATAGTGCGATTTGTATTATTTAATTTCTGTTCAAAAGTATTACCTATAATGGCTGTTCTTGATGAATAAGTATCGAATTAATATTCAGAATGATAAAAAACAAAGGTAGGTACCTAATTAGATATTTAGATTATACATACCTATTATATATTTTGTTTGACTACATAGAAGACAAACAATTAACACTTATGTATAAGTAATAACTAATAAGTATAGTAAATATAAGTAAAGACGTGTTTTGCATTCAATTATAAAATATACTTATTTTTTATTTTTTTACTAAAGAATACAAAATATTTAATACTTGATATATTAAGAGTGATACATCTGCATGCGCTGGCTCTAATAGACAAACACGTATCATAGCAAATTTTACCATCAAAAGATCACGTTCAACTCCATTAGTTTATAAAGAGTGAATTGACTTCTTATCACATTTTAAGTTAATAATCCTCATAGTTTTTTTATTAAGATTTTAATTTCAAACCAAATTAATCATAATTTTAAGATACTTATAATTTGTTTAAAATTAAAATCTAAAAAAAACAAACAAGGTTCACTGGATAATATTCTTACTTTTAAATTGTAGAACTAATTTCCTATGTTACATATTTGTAAGACTGAGATAGCGCATGGGGGTAAAGCATAATTTTAAAGAATTGCAACAACTTTTGAATATTGTTGTAAAGCAAGACTAATATAACTCTTATATGAAAATATCAGAGCTAAAGATTCTATATTAAAAGAAATCACATCCTTAGCGAACATTCAATTTTTTTTTTTAATTTCTTATTATTATAGCTGTTATAAAAAATGTTAAATGTTCTACAATTGCTTCTTTTTTTTTTTAATAACAACAAAATAACCAGCATTAATTATGGTGCTTAAATTTCTATTTGTTGTCAAATTGTAACCTATTTCCTTGGGATAACTGATATTATACAATGAGAGGTGTTAAACCTCACAAAGTTATCCAGGTTCTAACATATGCTTAAACCAAATATATTTTTTGATTGTCTTTGTTTACAAAACAAAAAAAAAACAATTTAATGATTAGAAAACTGCTGCTACTACAAAAATGTATTTTACGATAAAGAATTGTATGAATATTTAATTATCTAGATACCATAATTCCAGTAGCTGCAGATGTTGAATGCATTGTTAAGAAAAGCTGTAATGATCACAACAAAAGAAAAATAATATCTAATAAATGGAGAAAATCAAATATACACAATTATGAAAGTCGAAATTCTATTAAAATGGATGAAGTGAATACAAAAGTAAATTTCCACACTTTAATTTTGCATACTAAGTAACCTAAGTATTTAATTTAGTCAAACATAGAACTTTTAGTTATTTTATAGAATATCTGCCAAGTTTACATTTATAAAGAAAACAGTGAGATAAAGTGCCTTTTTTTAGAAAAATTTTTAAAAAAATGTCTGAACTTTTACTAATTTTCCTAGTTTACATTTAAATTATTAACTGAGCATTCGGGGAAACATGTACAGATTATATTTGTATCTCTTTACTGGTTTTTTCCAATTTAAATATGTATGTATATATATGTACATATAAATATACAGGCACAGACAGGTAAAAAATAGCACGGGATGCTACATAATTTAAGGGGCAAATAATAAAATATTTTATTTCATTTTAATTAAATATTGAAAATTGGTGCATTAAAAACGTGAACAGGTAGGTAGGTACCAAGTCACAACAAACATTCAATCAAAATTGTACAATATTAGGTTACCTACTTAAAGTTCTTCAGTTATATAGTAAAAAACTTAAAATAAATTGATCGTCTGTTATAAGTTGAATAACTTAGTATAACAATTAATTACCTTAAAAGTATCATAAATCCAATTTTAGCGATTGCGATACAGTAGATATGACCAAATAAAAATACAAAGATAAACCAGCTAACCTAGTGCAATGCTTATATATCAGTTATACATTTTTTTGTTCACATAAGTGCCTACAATAACAATAATATTGATAAAAATGATAAATTTACAAAGACAAAATTTAATCTTTAAAAATTGAACTTTGAAAACTGTTAAATTTAAGCAAAAAATTTATTGTGCCATGTATTATTGATACAGAATAAAAGTAAAACTTATATGATGTACCTATCTACATGATATACTTTGTATTATACTTATGTTTATTCAAGACAATATTACTGAATATAAATGAACATTAGTGTGAGTCATAGTTATGAGGTACCTACCAAATTTATAATATTTTACCAAGAAAGTCTGTACTTTCAGATATTTGTTTATGATATAGGTAATTAGTATCAGAAATGAAATCATGTTCAGTACTTATTAACATTAATACATTTAATTATTCTTCAGTAGGGGTACTTCTTAGTCTATTTTTATCATTTTCAATTTTGTGAAATACTGTAAACAATAGGTATACTTGGGTAAATGCTAATATTGGTACAAATTTATGTAATGAGTGCACATTAGAATATGCTGGAGAATGTAAATTTAATTTCCTCAGCATTTTAAACACCAATTCATTCTCATCAGTATCCTAATTATCTAAAATTAATAATATTTCTATATTCTAAAATAAATTATATTTTTGTATATATTGCCATTGCAAAATAATTGTTTGGTTCTTCAATTATAGAGATAAATGATTCTGATCCATTATTAAGCGGTTTACAAAAGTATTTGCATAATTGTATGGGTCTTAGAATTAATCATAGCATAAATATTGTGTTAATAATAAATAAATTAAGTAAAAGTATTCTTTATGATTTTTACCTATAGTTATTTTGTAAATAATAGATTTACCTACAACTTTATCAGAGAATTGTAACTTTTACTTTCAAAATTCACATTAATTGTAGGTATAATAATTAAAGTACATTTATACTGATAGGGACGAATATATTTTAGGACAGGGGATACTGTAGCATCCCAGCCAGTCCAAGCATGTACATTGTATCAATCTTATTATATATAATTATATAATGCAATTTATTTAATAATATTTGTCCATTATTAACTAAATGTTAAATATCTTTATTGCAATTATTTGTAGCATATTCTTAGAAAATATACACAACATCATTATTGTATATACCAACTGTAAATATTATCTGTTACCACATTATATTAATTCACTGAGATAGATTATATATACTGGAGCTCGGACTCGGCCATAAAAGCAAGCTGTCGAGTTTAACATTGCCCCCACCACCAATGGGCAAAATATTTCATTTTTATGTATAGAATAAACGATGGACGTATAAATAATGGGTTATTTTCGTTAGTATACAGTTGAAAAGTGGTTTATTTTTTTTTTCCTAACTCACATCCAATATATGTGGATTTAGGGACACCCAGTCACAAATATATATTGTTTAAACTAATTAGTACCACATTTATAAAAATAAGAATGCTCCATTATCAAAGGGAATATAATTTGAGAGAAGTATTAAACAATTAGTCTGCTCTCCGGAAGAAACTATCAAAAATAGTTTTATTTAAAAATGTATAAATAGTTTTTAGATTACCTATTTGTGTATATTTATATGTATTACTACCTGACAGACATAGTCTTAAATAATACACAAATTATTTTTATTACTGACAGTTATTGATTTTTTGTACGTTGACCAATATTTCCTCCTGCCTGCTATATGTAATTTTATGTTGGATTAGAATGTTTATTAATATTTGTTTATTTATTCATTTATTAACCAATAGCAACCATTTATAAGCAAAAATTTCTATCTTAAACCTCAAAATCCCTTCTTGAGCAGCTCTTTAATAACATACACACACACAGAAAAAATATATAATATGAAAATACGATTATTTTGTACTTTTGTATAAATCATAAATATACTGATATAAAATAAGTATGTTATTTTTTTCTTTCAAAATTATAATTTATCCATAGGCTTGTCTGTGATTTAAAAATGTATTGTTAAATTTTCTCTCTTTTCATATCATATATATTATATATATTCATGGTAATAGAATAAGGCAATGACTAATTATTACTACATTGAAATTGGTAAAGAATTAAGAAAATAGTAGAAATAAATTAGGAATTATGTACGAAAATAGTCATAACTACACGTTAATGATATGTAAAAATGAAATGTTTTGCCCATCTGTGGTGGGGGGAACGGAATTCGGGACGGCTCGTTTTTTTATCATTGCGAGAATGGCGAGTACACATTCCAGTATATATTATCTATCTTGGTGCATTAATTAAACCAATGATAATATTATCTATAGATAATTGATAAATTATTAAAATACAATTTTATCAATAGTAAAATATCAAACATGTTAGTTAATAAATGTATAAATAACTTTTATTTAATGTTAAATAAATAATACATTTTGGTACCTAGGTATCAAAAATTATAAATATAATTTTATCCAACAAAAAAATAATAATAAATAAACATATAAACTGTTGTTAAACCTAGTAAGCCAACAAACAAAAATAAACAACATAAATAAAAATAAAAATGTTAATACTTATATTAAATATAAAATTAATTTATCTAAACTTTACTGAAATAAAAAAGTTTTATTTTCGATAAAAGTATCGAATAGTTACCAAGAAACCATTTTAGAAACATACAAATTACTAAATACATTAATTTATCCCCATTAATATAATTGCTGGTGCATTGCCAGCCTATTGTTCCAAAAGGAAGAAAACATTTTAAAATGGGTAATTTATGAACAAAAATATTTCACTTGAGTACCTATTATACTTGGTATTATATTAGTGTCCAAAAATGATTATATTGTATTTTGTACCAGAATATATAGAATTGAACTAAAATTTCTTTGACCTAATATAAAATGTATTAAATATTTAATGCCATCACCAGTTATACATTTTGTTTATATTATTTTATACATGACAAAAAATAAATATTAATCATTGTGTATACTTAGTACTCTATTCATATTATATTTTATAAAAAATACTTAGGGTTCTAGAAGCATGCCAGATTAAACACTTGGCACAATAAATTATATATTATTGTTTTGTAAATCATCATAATCATCAATTTGTTTTTTTATATAGATAACTAGATGTGATACGCAATTTCCACATCAGCAATATTGTCAAAATAATCCATCATTATCAGTTAAAGGCTATAAATATAGACCCCACATTAATGATCAATTCTATATAAAAAAAAAAAAAAATTGTAATAACCATTTACTAATAGAACAATCATCACTGAAATGTGATATGTCTGAAAATGAGGACCATAGAAAAAATAATACAAACAATTTAGAAAATACAAACATTGATAATAATGAACATGAGCCTAAGACAATAACCGTCGAAACACAACAAAATAAAACAGCTATATCTTTATTGAATGAATGGGCCATGCGTGGTGAAGGAAAAAAACCATTTACTGTATCATATGTGCTTGTGGCTATTACTGGACATGCACATAAGCCAATATTTACATACATGTGTCAAACACACAATATGAAAGGTATTTTAATCTTATTGATTTTATCTACTTTAAATAAATATGTACGTATTATTGTTTTATTGAATAAGCTTTAGGAGAGGGGAAATCTAAAAAGGAAGCAAAACAAAATGCTGCTGCCCAAATGTGTGAAAAACTTTTTAGTTTTAAAATTGATCAGGTGAATGACAGTGATAAAGTTATAACGTCTACTACCTCCGCTGATAACTTTGAAGTTAGTGAAAATGATACATTTTTAAGTAGTACTGAAGGATCACAAGATGTAGATGAAATTAAATCAGATATGGGCGATGAAGGATTGTATTTGTAAGATAAACTAACTACTCAAAATACTAAACAATTTTTAATTTTTTATAAATAAATTGTTAGGCAACAATTTAAATATGAAGCTGTACAAATTGCACATTGTGATATGAATCCAATTGGAGCCTTGCAAGAGTTGTGCACAACTTATAAATGGACACCTCCATTCTACAGTTATGAGATATTTAACAAAGATCTAAGTGAAAGTAAAATAATATTATACAAAGTTACATGTGAAGTTTTTCATTTACAAACAATGGGTACTTAATAATAATTTAAATTAAATTAATTTTTTTTCCCTGTGCATTTTTTAAATACAGACATTTTTAGGAACTGATAGTTTCAAGAAAGGAGCTAAACGTAAGGCCGCACGTCTTATGTTTGAAAAGATTTTTGACATTGGCGCAGAACAATTAAATGAATTGAGATCTTCATATCCAATACCATTGTTATCAACTGAGGTAACACAATTTAAAAATATTTGCATATTTGGTATCTAATTTAAATTGAAAATTAATTAAATTAATAATGATTGTAATTTTAAGGATTGTGAACAAAATAAATGCATTTCTATGCATGATGAGGAAGATCAACATTTATCAAACAAATGGTTATCAGCATATTGTTTCCGGTCATATTTTACAGAAACAATTGCATCTAAAACAGCAATGAATGATATAACAACAATTTCTTTAGTTGAGGTATGTAATACTTAAAAATATTCATATTAATTTTAATGTGTATAGTGTGTACCTATAATAAATTATAAAATTGTTAGAATAAGGATAATTCAACGCAAGGGGATCAACAACCAGAGCAAAATACAACGGAATTGGAACACTATATTGAGCATAATGATCCAAATGCAACTGCTGTTAATAAATTAGAAACTTTATGCAAGGAACTAGGTTTCCAAGCAATTTATGTGTGTCTGGGAGCTCAAAAAAAAAAAGGTATGTTTAAGTATATTTAATTTTAGGTAAAAATAAAAGAAATACATTTTGACAGATATTGAAAACAATACCAGCCAAGATGAAGAGTATGCTGTATTAGTACAAGTAACTTCTGTGCCGATTACTGTTACGACTGGACATGGAGCCACTGCTGATGTGGCAGCAGAAGAAGCTGCTAAATCTATACTTCAGATGTTCAAAGCAATGTTGCTCTTTACTAAACCTGCCACAGTAAATTTCAATAATAATAATGAGGAGGAGAAAATTATAAATGTATTGTAAACATTTAAATTGAGTAGTTATATAATTGAGTATTTATATTAGTTATATGAAAAGTATTTAAAACATTTATTTATTTAGTTATGATTGGCAAATTGTTAGGTTTATCATGATCATTTATAGAAGTACCACCAATACAAAATAATTTTATAAATTTTTTTTACTTTCACTTAAATCAAGAAGTTTTCAGTTTTTGTTTTTATTTTGTTAGTTTACAATGAAAAAAAATCATGAGTAAGATCGTATTTTTTTATATCAATCATTATATTATATTGTGTTGTACAAACTACCTATGTAAGTACTTAATATTATGATGTTTAATCAGAAACAATTGTTTTATGATCTCGCCAATGAGTTGATCAACTAAATTATATCGATAAATAAATAATAATAATACGATAGAGCATAGGTATATTTTAGTTGTTATAATTGTATGTTATTAAAAATAAGAATTTTTCTATTAAAACTTTCAGGTTTTTTTTTATCATATTGTAATATATTATGTACACGTTATACTACTTGGCATTTAGCTGTTATATTTTGTTTTAAAATTTACCTTAGAGACAACGGTTTTGGTGTGTGTATGGGTACCTACTAATTACTGTTCGGTAACGTGAACCAACGTAATGACCGAATCAATAATCATACACATAGGCGACACCTTTTTCCGTCGTACGCTTTTATCGTTTGTTTAACACGTCGTACAAACACACGTCGCCACTAGAACAGGATTCCGTCCCCGTACACGGTGCTGGTGTCGTCGGGTAGGTGTTGTCGACGCGTCTGTTCCGATGGTTCGACGGCGGTAATCAACGTGACATTATAATCATTAATAATAGAATAGAATGTTTTATAATGTTTTATAATTAATTAATGTGGTTGCAAACAATGGTGTGATTGTCGTTGTTGCTCTTCTATGGTTGTCGTCGTATCTGTCGTTTTACATTGACATATGTACCGAACGAGCGTTCACGGGACTGCTCGACGGAACTAGACGAATCGCGACAGTGACGTCGTGTAACAACAACTACTACTAAAGTACTACTACTACTACTACTTATACTACAGTACTACTACTACTACTACTACTACTACAACAACTGCAGCAGTCTGTACCATATTATTATAGTACAACTACCACTGCAGCGACGATGGCTACAAAATATGTAATATCACTCACACACACTCGTCAATTTTGCGTTCAATACGAATATACGATTCAATTGCTGGTCCGAGCGACTTCGCTAATAAATATTTTTATCTTTTATCATGCTCGACGGCCGTCGACGGTGGTTGTGTGCGCTTGCGTGAGAACAGTGTCGTCGCGTCCAGTGATACGTTATCCTTAGATGATAAAATCGTTCCCTACTATTACCACAAAAAAAAGAATCATACCATTGTGTTATTTGAAGACTGTGTTATTACTTATTATTTATGCCGTATGCGCATATTATGATTATATTTTTGTCGTGCACACAAAACCAGTCAACAATAAATAGATAGGTACTCGAATAACAGCCAAATATTTGAAATTTGTTACATTTTAAAATTTTAAAAACTATAAATTAAGCACTGATAGAATATGAAAAAAGCAGTAAAATGATGTCGCTTTCCTGTACAGTAGGTTAAAAGTGGGTCACTGACTCACTGTAATGGATCGTGTTAAATTTTAATACAACGATATATTATTATAAACATATATGAACGAGGATGGTCTTTCACCTATAATATTACTCAATAATTAATATATTTGATGATATTATTATGGTTAAGTAATTTATTCTACTATTAGTCATTAGTACTAGGTACTTTAGGTTAAATTCATTTTTGTCAAAAAATTACATTTGAAAAGTCATTGTGTGTATAAAATATAATAATAAAAAATTTAATATATAATATAAAAATTTCAAGTAGGCACCTAACCAAGAATAATATTTTTAAATTACAACGAAATAACTTATATCAGCACCTACATATTCTTAGTTATTCAATACGTACCTAATTTCAATCAAATGTGAACATAAAACAAATATAAATAAAAACTATGCTTGTATAATTTTCAGATTTTTTGTTTACAGAATAACCTATTTACTTGGAACCTTGTGTTGAATTTTCAATCTAGCCATGAAAATTGAATATTGTATACATTTCATGTGCTCATTAATAGCCTTAACACGAGTCAAATTATTTTGAACATTTTGTGGTGTATAGAAATTACTAATTTATGCATTCAGTGAAAGTTTCATGTACCTATTCATTTGTCTCAGAGTTACACTAAAAATCAAAATTAATATTGTAAAATTGTTTGTTTGTTTTTTCCGGTGCTTTTGAAAATTTTTGGGAATTTTAAATGTTGACCTCTCGAATGCATCAACTAATAATTCATTTTCCTCGCCGGAAAAGATACTCAATTCGAAAATCGAAGCATTATTTTGACTTCTTATTCGCTATACAGACATAAATTAAATAAAATTTTAAAATTTAAAAAAAACACAAATCATTGTAAAATCAATACCATTAATCGCTCTCTTCAGAATCCAAAAATAGTGGTACTGCAAAATTATGAAGGCTTACTTAATTTCTGCTGTAGACAATTTAAACTCACATAATAATAATATTCTAAAATTAAATTTATAAAAAGTATAAATTATATGAAAAGTCCCGAATTTAATATTAATTTTATTAAGTTGGGTCACTCAATCTTATCTTTCAGACTTATTCAGTATTAGATAGGGATCTAACAGTATTATATCATATGTTGTAGATTATCACTTCAATTGGAAAGTCGTAAATTATAAATTTATCACACCTAATCTCTACTTATCTTTTTTAATTTTAAAACTGTATTTCCCTGGGTTATTCTGTCAAATGCTCAATCTGTGTCGATTGTGAATGCTATAAAATCATTAGTGTTTTTAAATCCAGAAATTTTTTAGTCGTAAAAATGAGTAAAATTTTTAAATTTACAACAAAAGGTAAAGCTGGGCAAATTAACCAATTTTTTAACTAGTTAAATTATACTAGAATAAACAATAACTAAACTAAGTAAAGTTAATTTAAAATATATATGAATTTGAGCAACTAATTCAAGTTACCAATTATCAGGAAAATAATAATTTATGTTATATTAAAAGTTAGATTTAAAAAAAAAATAATAATAATATTACTGTAGAACCTCCGTACATTAGAATTGTTCGGTACCAACTGTGTTTTCCGTTATAGAGAGACTAAAATAGTAAGATACACGGAATATAGATTACTTATACGGAACTGTGATTTTTTCAGAAAATTTTTATCTAATAGGTATAAGGGGCCTGTTATAAGGTTTTATTCATCTATTGTATACAATAAATTTAAGAGTGTATAGTGTATAGCAATTAATATATAAAACATTAAATACAACGTATAAAGTATGTAACATGCGGTATTACTGTAATATTATGTACCTTTCTAACGACCTAACCATGTAGAACCTACCTACAATGTATAAACTAAACATTTTGGTATACCTAGTACAATGTATAGTTATTAATTCATTTTATGGTTTGGACTATATTAAAATGCGACCTAATAACTGTATTATTTGAAAAGAAATTATAAATAATAATTCAATAATTCTATATTGTCACCAAGTTAATAACATATTTATAATCATGCAAATGGTGCCGATACTCTAAAAAGTCTAGAAGCTCAAAATCTCCAGCATAATCTTATATACATCTTCAGCTAGTTCGGAGTGGATTCAAAGATATCTGCTGGTAATTCAACTGAACTCTTAAAAAATATTCCACTTGAAAAAGTGTCAATCTTGTGTATAGCCCATAATGGTCATGGGGACATTATTTAATTTAATTGTTAGTGCATAGGATTGCAAACACGGTTGACATCAGTTTTCGATAATCGATAATTTTATAAGAATGGCAACTCCACTGACCATCCTGAGTAGTGCTGTGATTGATTTTTAATAAATTATATTCAGGAAGAAAAAGAGCTAATAAATATAATTTTAATGTTCATTATTAGGTTCCAAGTCGACGAAGAATCGATAAGAGAGTAGACATTTGTTTTTGTTTTTTTAGTAGAACATTTATGACCTGTCTGACCTCAAAGAGACGGGGTTTCAAGCTCCAATTCTATCAGTTTTGTAAGAGTAGATGGATGTATCTACATAAGTGAGTTTATTTTTTGTGATCCTTCCACTTCTGTTTTTTTACAATTCGTACGTTTTGAAAAAAACAACCTCAATACTTAATTTTTATTTTTTCAAATTTGTATAATATTTTAAGTTCTGACTTTAAAAGAAAATCTATTTCAATACTGACATTGGCCATTCCTATATACATTTTATTTTATTTCAAAGTTGTAATTTAATCCATTTAATAGGCCACTTGTGACAGTAAATTTGATTTTTTTATAACTTATATAGTTTTTTGCTTTGGTTGTATTTTGAACCACAAATATAATTTCTATTGTTATAGGTTATTAATAACTAACTGTACAGCTTATAAATTGTCAGCTTTAAATCGAAATACAAAAACTGTTTGTGTTTGAAACATGTGTTTATAAAAATACATTTGCACATTTGCTATTTGCACAATAAATATATAATACATCATATATTTGTTGTGCAAATAACTTTTATGTAAATATTTTATATCAATAAAATGCCGCTTAGTTAATTAAAAACACATTATTATCCGAATAGATGGTAAAAATAAGTTTAGCATAATCACCTTTCATATGTTTTACTTGAATTATAATTAATAACTCCGGCGTTATGACTGAATAAAGTATTAATTCTGCATAATATTACACACAATTAAAAAAAAAATGTACTTTTACAATTTTTTACTTTTAATTAGTAACATTCTTATACTCACAATACACACACAATCTCAAAAATCAAAAGGTGAGTTTTCTGTTAACATATATTATTTAAAAAACAACACTAATTAAATGTCTTCAAACGTGTTTGACATTTGTGTAAGTATAGGTATGCTATTTTATACAGACGTTAATAATTGGTATTTAATGTAGGATTTCTATATCATAGTTCTATTATTTAATACTTTATACTCGTTTTTATAATATATTGATGTAATTGCTAAAAATTTTCGTAAAAACCACATAGTTAAATACTTATGTGACATTTTGTATTATGTTTTCACGCTTTTTGAATGATATATGCTTAGAATTAATTTCAAATGTATTTTAATATTTTTAAAACTGTTTTGTGTATAAAAAATGTTAATTTAAGTACGTATGTGACATTTTTTTAAAGTTTCTACACTTAATATGTTTTGACTTATCACAAAAAAATAACGAAAAAATAACAGTGACTAATATTTTTGATTTGCTACAATTGTTCATACTTGTGCGGTTCATGTACATTACATACAGCAACTATGGATAGTAAATAAACAACTTAATATAAAAAAATTGGTAGGTAATTGAATGGCCCATTGATAAAGTGATAACTAATTGAGTAGGGTGGACACACACAACGAGGATAAAAGGTGTTCTCTAATTTAAGTTTAGAATCCTAAAATTAAAAATAATAAATTTTCAAATGTCTATAAATAGCTTGGAATTATTTAGAAAATGAATCCATGTCTAGGAAATTTTAACATTTGTTGAATGTGAAAGATTCAAGTATCTATAGGTCCGGTTATTTGTTTTAGAGTTGCACCAAAAAACACAAAAACAATTAGGTCGAATATTGAAAATTTGCTCACAAAGAATATTTTACTTTTGACCTCAAAAGTATCAACTCGTTCTAGTTGTATATCTAATATATCCCCCAAAATTGATAATTTATGTATTTTTACTGTCCTAAAAACAAACTCCAGGCACAAAAAATAAGCCATATACCTATCATTGTGAAATCAATACATTCATCGCTCCGTCCAGAATTTAAATTGAGTTGTTTTTTAAAAACTAAAAAATATTCATAATATAAATACTAGAAATTTACAAATTCAAAATAATAATACAGAAATATTCGAGTAAGTATTCTTTTTACGTTTTCCCCAAATTTGTGAAATTAATCCATTGATTGCATCTAGTGCAGTTCGAACATATTTCGTTAAGGTAAACTATTCTCGATTTGTTCTTGAACTGAGGTTCAATATTCAAACTTAAATTAACCGAGGGTAGAATTTTATATTTGTTTATTTTTTCCCAAACGAAGTTGGATAATGAAGCTTGTTTTAGGTGTCCTATATTTATTTTATCTTATAACGTGTCTGTAGTTAAGGAAACCTGTCTGTTGGTAATACTTGGTATAAATATATCAGGCAATTAATCTTCCATGTTCGCTGTATGCACAAAACAAGTTATTTTTATTTTTTATCCAGTTGTAATTATTTTTTTAATCCTCTGCTGTTGATATTTTTTATTTATTATTTATTTTCAATATTTAGTTGAATTTAGGGAAATGCATTATGTTATATAAGAAAAAACTGTATAAAATATAAGTTTATTTTTTGGTTTTCAGGCCCTGGAATATCGGGATGTACTTTTATGGGTTATGAAAATTATGCGTGTAGTACACCGGATATCAAGATTAATGAGATACCAGATGAATGCTCTTCTATAATATACTTTGTGATTACCGTGGATTTAAGATACCATGTTTCTGCTGATTCTTGCTCATGTGAAAAAAATAAAATATATTTGGGTAAAATTACTAAAATTACTAAAATAATAGTCTACATAAAGCTAATTAGTTAGGACGCTTAAATAAATTTATAAGCAATAAAAATAAACTTAAGTTTTGGGGGCGATTGCAAGAAAGCTTGATAAAGTGTGGTTGTATGTAGATAATATGTAGTGAAGTCGATATGATTTAAACATAAAATTCAACAATGTAACATTCCTGTTTCAAACAAACTTAGTGCTGCATTGATGAAAGATTTTCAAGAGAATTAAACAATGCGAGTGCCCTAATGGACTAATGAAATAACAATTGGCACAAATTTCGACATTAAAAGTAATACTAATTTAAAAAATAAATAATTGTCAACACAAAAAACTGAATAACTGCAATACAAGTTTTTATTTGATTACAATTTAAAATTTTTATTCAATGTTTGTAACTTCAGTCTTTTATAATATCTTCAAGTTTGAAATATATTGTAGGTGCGTAGGGTATCGGCTTCAATACAAATAATAGAGTCTTCTACTTCATCGTTATTCGACTGAGAAAAGATCGGTCAGTGGTACTCTACTATTCTATGTAATATTAAGTAGGTATTTAAACAATTCCTTTGCAACGTTGGGAAAACAAAAGATCCGTTAAAAACTAGGGCCAAATATCTGGATTTAGATTTTAGTTCCGTTTTTCTGCCATATTTTCAAATAATGCTATCATAGGATATGTCCTTAACAGCTTAAAAATTTAAAGTAAAAGGCTATTTATCATAAAATAATGAAATATTTTTTTGTTTAAGTGAAGATTTCAAAATTGATATGATGAACCTCTATTATTGGTTAATGGTTTGTTCAATCTTGAACAAGATGAAATTTTATAGTCACTCCATTAGATTCTAGTTCCTAGATAATAGAATAACAAAATTACATACCTTATTTAATATTAAAGATTCTAATATATCATATATTTATGTGTTTTATAATTTATATAGACGTTTTAGACGAAGTATTGGAAGCTGGTAAACCTACATATATATACTATGGCCACGAGACTCAATCAGAATGGACCCAAGTGCTTGCTTGTGAAGCTGATAATGATGGAGTCAACTCATTAGATGAAATGAAAGGATTAAAGGCTTTTTTGGATGAACATAAAGGGATCACTGGTCTCATCCTTTTAGGTTTTGAATATGACGTAAGAATCTATTTATATTTCATTTTTAAATTACCAAAGGCATCCGTTAAAATACTCCAAGCCGAATCTTAATATGTAATATATAGTTAAAATATGTTAATTATATTTTGTTAAATAATCAATGTTCATTTTACAAATCTCACAGAATCTTCACATCATGAATAAAATTAATTATATATAATTATATCAATCTTTGGTAGAATTCGACGTATGAATTTATTCTTATCCTAACACAGATGTTTCTATAAAGTTATCTCTATCGATCCCCTGGGATCGATTCTTACTTCCAAATGGTTCATGTCAACGAAAAATAAAATTAGGAGTACATGAATTGTAAATAGTGGTGCATGAGTGTAATAAAACGGAATAAGTGGTAGTTTAATCACTAACATTTAGAAATGGATATCAGAAGTTCTGGCTTCAAAGATACATACTTGTTATTTAACCTGCATTAGGAGTATGGCAAGAAAGTTTTTGATAATTTTTCCGTTATAATACTGCATAGAAATCGGTTTTAGCGTACTTGCCAATCTTTTTACAAAAAAAAGAAACAGATTGGAAATTACTGGTAGAGGAGATTTTATAGTTTTTTTCTATGTTATTACATTTAATTTGCATTTCCTATCATTTTAAATATGAAAAAAAAATTAAATATTAAAGAAATAAATATAACTTCTATATCTAACCAACTTAAAGAAGAATTTTTGATTATATTGTTCAACAGTATCAACATGATTATGCGTGACTATTACTTATTTAATATTCATCGGTTATTGATACAAATTTTTATTATTATTTTTACACTTGACATTTTATAGGTGATAACGCAGGACACTTATATAATGATACATTTTTGTGATTTTAAAATTAATATACGTTCCTACTTAACATAATTTTTTTCGTTTCATTTTTTCATATTCTTTACTTGTAATTTAATGGTCGAGCGCTTTTTCAAGTTATCAAAATGTATAATTTATTGAGTAAGACAAATGAAACAAACATTTATTTTAACCTTTTTCGTTTGTTTAGGATTACTCCATAGGATTCCCGAAATACTCTGAAAATTTTAAAAAATATCTGGATGTGATGAAAACATCCTTTCCTGAGTTGGAAATCGGCATTGAATTAGACGGAGTTTATCTAGTAGATCAGATTACCAATCCAAAGTTACCTTGTGAGTATCTATGTATTTTTATATTATTCATAATAAAAAAACAATGATGTGTGTATAAGCTCAGTGATTAAATACAATACATAGGGTGTATCTTTACAATATCTTAATTCATTAAACTTTAGATAAGTCATAAGGCATAGTTAATACAGCGATGATTCAAAGTTGATGATTATTTGAGCATTAATATTTTCACAAAAATAATCATTACGATGATTTATTTAAAAAAGTAGATTTAAACACCTAATATACAAATAATGAAGTTGATTTTGTCGGTAACACAACAATTTTCACATTTTTGACTGTCATAGAAAAAGTTATGGAACATGTGTATAACATGTTATAACACCAAAAAGTGCAGTCTGTATAACATAATTATTATAATATTCTGTACCTTTACAAATATTGGTTTTAAGACTCATTTATAAATTACAAATATAATTTTTGTTTTAATTATTTTAAAAGGGTTGGATTTCAAGATAATAGATCCTTCTATCGATTTCTACAGTATTACTGTAGCGTTCTTAAATGACTGCTATGCGAACTTAACAGATACTGGAGTAAATCTAATGTCTTCAACAAATACAAATTATACAATGGTATTGAAACATTACAATCTACAAAGTGCAGAGTTCAATCATATAATAAATTTCTTTTTTTAGGAAAATGTAGAATCTGTTATAACGCGGGCATGTATTCCAAAAGAAAAGACGTATTTTAAATTTAGTTTGGAGCCTACCTCCGATCCTAAAGATTCACTTAATTATTGCAATTTGACTATTCAAAAGGTATACAAATTTAATATACATTAATACTTACCTATTAGTAGTTAAGTTATTAATATGATCATAAGCTATCCCACATGAGCAGTGACGTAATGTAGAATATTTTATTTAAAGGGGGAGGGGACATAAAAATGGATATAACATTCATTGCAAATTCGTGGGAGGCTTTGACTCGACATACCTATAATTTACATACATTTTTTCAACTCTAAACTCATTTCATATCAATATGACAATATACCTAGTTCTACGATATTACATATAACAATTCACTAAATGAAATATTAAGAATAAATCCTTAATAACGTGTATTTATAGTGTAACAATTTGTACACAAAGTTTCAAAAAACAATTATGCTCTGTGTTGTGACTATCGTTCATAGTATTCGTATTTCGTACGACGTGCATTGCAAATGTACAACAAATAAAAATGTACAGTAGCCGCCAGTTATTACGTTTTTATTATTACATTATTTTTCTGGAAATCTGATTGTACCCATTATCCACTATTCATATCATATATATGTAGTGATGTATCATATAAATGTAAATATAGGTAGTGATGTAGTACCTATATTTTGTATGCAATTGTATCCTAAATAATATAGTTAGTAGTTACTGTAAGATATAATTATGAAAGTGAAATTGATTATTTATGTTGAAATCATGATTATTGCTTATCGAGCATAATTAACGAATACTATACTAATACAAGCACATTTAAGAATGTTGATTTTAATGAACTGTAATTATGCCCCTGCATATGAGAATATTTAGGCTCTTCTATTAACCTTTAAAATATCAAAATGTAATGATGCTCAGCAGTTAAAATTTTGTATTAGCCTTGTTAATAGAGTATTATCTACCATCAAATGTAATGTTAAAAATATCTGTGTTTCTTGTTGATTTTTTTGTGACATTTTAATTTTTAAACAAGTTAAGTTATGAGTATATAAAATAATAATATTTAAAATTTAAAATGCTCATAACTCACTTAAAAATTAAAATATTGTAAAAACCAAAGAGAATACAGATGATGTCGTTGTCTATCAGTTTCATAATAAGTCAATTCATTCTAATATTTAAGTTAACAACAAGAATTTGTAAATGCTGAACACAAATATCCTGTTTTGTCCATTTGACTTTTGTAGCACGGAGAAAAAACATGAGTGTATAAAATAATATAGAGATGAGTGTTGTACTATTATATATTTAAGAAATATCTTGTCCCATGATATGGGCACTGCCAGTTTGAAAAAAATTAAATGTAATAAAGATCTAGACCCAAAAATATTTACTAATTTGTATAACAAAAAAAAAATGTATAGATTTGCGTAGATAAGCCAGGAACAAGTGGTTGGTGTTCAGATAATCAGACGTCATTTAATGAAAAAGTAAGATTTTCTTTTGTGAATAAAAATATTTTATGTATCTAATTTTAATAATTTGATTTTTTAGGGTCAATTTGCTAAAGAAAATGGAGTAGGATTTATAACTACTTATATAGATTTAAATGACCCTACAAATATCTGTAAATGTGAAAAACCATTTGCTTCGTTTTACGCTCTTCTAGATGGTTTTAATGGTATTACCTCAAAACCATGTACTTCATTTTCCAGAGCTTAGAAAACATTGCATCAACAAGCTTTGCACAATATTTAAAGACAAATTATAAGATAACTGCATGTTGTTAAACTTTCATCCTTATATTTCTGTAAACATACAGGGCCGTATCAAGTGAATGAGTCTCATAAGGTCAGAATTCTACTCATTTTTTTTTAGAAAAGTAGTAAATAATCATCAATAAATATTGAAAAATTGTTATTAGTATAAATTCATGATTTCATTCAAATAAAATTAAATCACTACCAGAAATTGATTTAATTGGTATAGATAATATTAATATTTTATAAAATTTATCATATTTAAACTAATTTTATTATTATTTATTCACCAAATGCAATATAAATATATATAATATACATTCATAATTATTTACTAAAAGTTTGTATATTATTGATAATCTTGTAATAAAATATAATAAACATATTTTAAAGTATTGTAATAGATATTTTGGAATTTTTTTTTATTTAGTATATAATTTGTTTAGCATACAATTCAGACATTTTATGGTGCTTTTATTTTTTTCTATCCAAAACCATAGGTGTACTTTATATTACTAGGCAATCACTGAGTGTATGGAAAGAATAACAACATAGGTTAGATCTTTTTTTATTTTAGACATCCTATATCATGTTGCGTGCTGACTTTCCAGCGATCAGTTAATGACAAGTTGATAATAAAGTCCAATTGTTTATATGAATAATGTTTATTTTAAATAAGCAAAACTATACTAGTGTACAAT
>PVMI01029756.1:12837-27893 GCA_008528875.1 Aulacorthum solani
GAGCGTTTTTCGAAAAACTCTTTTTTATTTCAGTGAAATTAATTCACCAGCTCGCAGTAGGTACTTGATAAAACAAAAACACGATATTATTTATACACATTATGTTCAAAAGCGATGGACAATAATCAGTTGTATTTTTGATATTAAATTACACTTAAATATAATGACATTCGGTTGTACAATTTTCATTATCAGGTATGTGCGGTGTTATCAAAATAATAACATAACACCAAATAAAACGTACAGTAAATTCTATGTCTGAATGATGAAGATGGGCATTATCGAGTAATAATAATAATAAAAAAGAGCCATAAAAGTTAGCAAAAAAAAAGATTTCTGTACATAAATAATTCACAAGTGGACGCTACTTTTTTCCCCCTTTATGGCTATTATACGGTAATTACTATTCCTTATGCTTGGGTGGATTTTCCATTAACGACCGGAAGGTAAAGAGGAAGTTTTTAGATGAAAACGTCTCCCGAGACGTAAAAATACGGGGAAAGAACTTACAGAATTCTTTACTGAAATAATAAAATTAAAAATTCATTGGTTAGACGGGGAGTCATATATGTTTTTAATTTACTTCCGAGGTATACTTATAATACGTGTATTGTCGGTAGGATTATTTTATTAATTAACATGCAAAAAACCGGTAGGTACGCGTAATGCTTATAGATATATTATAATATTTACCTAGGTACCTACATAAAACTTTTATGATATCAATATAATTGGGTTTCATAATTTATTTTGTTTTTTTGAACAACATACTTGATTTTATTTAAATTAAATATTGATACATTAAAATAATATAACTTTAATGAAAATATACACTGCAATAGTTTGAAGAATGACCGTGTTTAAATTAATACAAATGGCTGCGCCGAGTTCATTATGCAGAACGAGAGACCAATGCGAGTCAGGACGAATAATATTATCACGTATATATGGTATATTCGTGTGCATGTGTTATACGAATATATATATTATTATCATACTTCGGACATAGCTGAGTAGATAGTTTTCGAAATCACTTAGGCCGTTTTGATCATAATAATATATAAAGGGCGGTAAGAGTTCATGAATATTCACACGTGTCAAGTGCGGACAATGCTAAAAATTGATTCGAAAAATGCCTAAAAGCAAAAGCAGTCACGATTTCGCCGAGTTGTGTTGCTGGGGGGTGAGGGTTGTTCGTTATTGTTTTCCACGGTCTGTCGGACAGGCAGAGAATGCCTTCGGATAATAATGCATAATATTATACACCGTGGCCATCGACGCCATATCAAAACTAAACATATTGTGCTATTATGGGTCACGCCAATTTAAAAACAATCACGTTATGATCCATAACATTAAGCAAATTAATAGAGAGGCGTGCACACAAGTTTTAATCGAAAATCGTTTTTGTTTCTACCACATTTGTTATAATATATTTCAGTTGAAAATATCCAATGTCATGAACAGTAGGTATATCCGCGTATGCGTATTTTGAATAATGCCGTAAGAAAAGTATTATAAATTATAATATTTGTGTATACCTACCAGTATTAGCTCATTCGAAGTTGGTAGGTAGCGTGTAATTGAAACACAGAAATAAAATACACACAATTTGTTGTTGTAACCACGACCGTATTGCCAGATCTATCAATTTTAAAAAATATTCCTATACTGTTTTAGCCGTAGTAAAATTCGAAATGATGATTGATTAAATAGAACTAATGGAATATGGTACAGTATAATATTTCAGTACTTGACACATATACTCGTATTGTATAGAAGCAAATAACAAGTCAGATTCCGCGTTATCCGGTACCGGTCAACCGTGTGAAATAATATAACGACTATTGTTGACCTATGTAATTTCGAACAATAGTAATTATTAACAATAGCTATTTTTGTTATTTACTTATGCTAGTGCATTCATAACAATTATGCAAATAAAATTAATCTAAATTAAAAAACGAATACGGAAAAATACACAAAACGTGAATACTACTGCAGGAATAAAAAGTGGGTTTAAACAGACATCGATTTGTATACATGGAACATATTATTATTATTATTATACCGTTACAGTGGAAACTTAACGATATGAAAAATACTCGTTCTTGTCCACCACTGACCGTATAATTTTTAAGGCAATTATTAATCAAATACAATTCGTGAAGCGTCTTATTAGTCATAACTACGCAACAACAGCTCCAGAGGCGATTATATTAAGTGTTCGGGGCTTATATACAAGTATAAAAAGTATATTATACTTGAGTAGTACTTTGGCGGTTTTATATTTAGAATTTCAAAATGACAGTTATAATTTATTTAGAAGTGATGTAATTATATGAAATTTAAAAATTATGTATACCTACTTAGTTTAATATTTAAAATACAACGCATTATTGTGGATCACAGGTTTAACAGAAGTCTTGTCTTGTCAGTAACACACCCATCGTTTTACCATCGCACACGATGCGAAGCAGAATTTAAGGCATTATATTTAATTATGAAGAATTTGTTTGTTAAAGTCAGTCTCCTGCAGTGAAACATTTAAGTTTCATTAAATCTAAATGTTTTTGAAGTTTCATTTCTAAACGTAGAAATATGTATGATTTGGTACACTTAGAGTACAGTAGTAGTTTTTACCTGAAGTTCGGCCAGGTATAGGTATTATAGTGATTAACTTCAGAGAAACCTATGTAGTACATTGTAAATTTCCAAACTTTAAGGTTGCTAACTTTTAGATTTGCAGATGTTAAAAGTTTTATCAGAAAGGAACTTTGTTTATGGTTGTATAATGTACATAATATATATATATATATATACAAGACAAGATGTGTAATAGTTATTTATTATAAGAAACGGCCAGAAAGATGTTAAGAGTATTGACAAATATAGAAACATCACTGCAGTTAAGAATATTCATTTAATTGAAATGACATTTGTTTTATTCTTTAGATTATTCATATCAGTATAATTTATGTTTAATAGATAAATAACTCAATAGCATAAGTGCATTACGTTTCAATAGTCATTACTCACTAAACGCATCTATACGGTTAAATATGATTTTTTTTTATGTTCATGCTATATCTAGGTATATCTACTAATTTGTTTGGTCCATATTATATTCAAAAAATATTATGCACATACGTTCGACTACACTGTGAATTCGAGACAGTTGTATTGTTGGAAATCACAGGAATTGAACAACAAAAAAAAAGAAAGAAAAATACTTATACACATGCGCGACTTTTGCATTATGCTCGGCTATTGACTGTAACGTATTCAAGTGGAAACCCTTATTTAACAGTGTCATTTCTTATCATGACAGATTCCTGGTATTGAATGGATGGATGTATACGGAAGATTTTGTTTTTTACGTTTTCTAACGTTTTTGAATATATTTTCATGTAACAGTATAGGTGGATGGTAGATAAATGGGAAATAACTTTTCCATCGATACGTTTTATTTTTTGTTACACTGGAACATATATATATACAATTAGCTCGTTGTCGTTGTCATGTTGCCACGGGCAACTGTAACGGTGGTCCAGTGGGATAGGCTATTAGTTAATGGAGTCCCGAGGATTGTTGTGCAGAGCTATTAAAGACGGGGAAAGACTTGGCAGCGAGATGAGGCGGAGAGACGTGTAAGTAAGGCCCTGGGGGGCCCTAAGCCGATTTAACAGCCAAACTCTGCAATTTCTATGCTGCTGAAAGGTGCACCCAACTGTATGTTTATATGCGAGCGTTTGTGCGTGTATAGTAAGTCACCATAAGATTTTTCCATCAGATTTTTAAACACGTCAATTTAATTCAAGAATGTGACACGGATGATAGGTATTGGGTTTGAGGTAACATTATTTCCACCCCCAGCCCCGTCGTTAAATAAAACTATTTCACTATAAACGTATTACTGCTGCCAGGCTATTAAGCTCCCAACCATAAAACAATAATTTAGAATAATGGTTCGAGTAGAAAAATAAAGTGGTAAAAAACAAGCCAGGACGAGATATGCAATATGCATGAACCAGAAACAAAATAATGTGTTTATATATACGAATTTTAGTCAATATCTTTCGTTCCACACGAGTAATATCATACGTTGTCCAGGGTTTACAAAATACGTCGATTTTTTTACGAGGTACTTCGGGGAATTTAGGGTTTTAAGAGATTTTCTGGTTTCACGCGAATTTTCAGATGTCCATAAGAATGTTAGGAAAAACCGATCACGTTTTCAGATAAAAAAATATATATTTTTTTTTTCCGAACCTACATTAAACTTTATGTACTTTTGGCTACTTCTTTTGTGAACAATACTTCTACATAGCTATAGGGAAAAAATCTTCTTTTTATTAAATAAATTAGTGAGTATCGAATATAGAAAAATATATATTAGTTTAACTATATGGTACAATTGTGCACTGAATGGTATAAAAAAAAAGTTTTCATTACTAAACATATTATAAATAATAAATATTGATTTATATTAAAAACTAATAATAGGTATATTACCGTAATACACATTTATTGAACAAGAAATTATATACTAATTTATATGCACATTTCTAAATATTATTAAAATAAGCTCAATAATGTTATGTATATTTCCTATTTAAATTAATTGTATTATATGAATCGAACATCAATGTTATATCCATTTATAATTAAGTACCCAGAATTCAAAATATTACGTTAGTAATATATTTAGTAGTTAGTAGTAGAATTTATTTTATGTAATAAAACATTAAAATAGTTATATACATTAATAGGTAATTAATAATTATGTAATATTTTGTTCATCGCTGATTAATTACATACAATTTCTTGCAAAGTTTAAATTATTTAGCTTATGCATTGAACTGAGTTGGTTAAATGGGAATTTTATGTTAACTCTACACAATTAAAAAATATATCGTGTCTTTTGTAAAAAAATAATTTTTGACAAATATGAATTATATGCTGACAAATCCAGTTTTGTTAATTTTCATTCAGATTCGGATATATTATTTTAAACAAGGAATAAGTTTTTATTTAAAGTTAAATTAAATTATTTAATAAGTTGTAAAATGAACTTATAAAATTAGAATTATAAAATGAAAATGCTTTAAAAAAAAAAACTTTGAGTAAATTTAATATTATATAGTTATCAAATTGAGTTTTGATACTATCTATTATAATAATAAAATATACATTGATACTATTATTGCAATCTTTTTTTTTTTATAAGATACCGAAATAAATGCATTACATTTATTTTATATGTTGTTGGTTGTGTATGGATTTTAAAGAGTACCTATTATACCTATATGTAATATACTCGTATAGAATATAGAAAACTAAATCATTCATAAGACTTTTTCATAGCTAAGCAAATTATTAAATGATAAGTATAGTACACAAAATAGATAAAACTTTTTAACTGTGACTTAACTACTTATATTTTTTTCCAATATAATGGTATGTGTATTAAAATAAAAGGTTTGTAAAACTTTTTTAAAGGAAATTTATTAAGTTTTTAACAACAAAAAATCAATCTAAACATTATAGATTTGGTAGATTTGGGATACACAATTATGCATACTTAAAAAAATGAGTAGGTGTATATAGATATATATATATATATATATACACGTGATGTGAAGGGGAATGGACCATCGTGTACTGCGGGGAGGACGAAAATGTTAATTAAAAAGTTAAACTGAAAACTAATTGTTTGTCGGTTAAATGAGTTTTTTTTGTACTGTCCTCCGTCCTATACTATGTTGAACAACTTAAATTCAGTTAGAGAGGAAATCGATTTTGAGACAAATTAATTTTGAAAAAAAAGACAAAAATATTTTATGCTAAAACTCACTTTCTTTGTACTGTATCACGTTCTGGTGTTTTTCCGTGATCACCAGGCACCTTCTGCAGTCTTCTTCCCTGCAAAAAAAAACATAGAAATCAATATACGTCTATATATATATATGCACGTTAAACTTATTCCGTTTTTGTCTCACACAAAAGTGATTAAAAATTCCGCTGACAAAAAAAAGCAATAATTCTTGATAAGTAAAACAATATTAGACTAAATTGAATTCCCGACGCCATTATTGCCAGACCGTCAGCGGCTGCAGTGTAGCTGGTAATACTGTTTGGAGAACAAATTTGGTTCTCCCCGTTGTTCCTTTTACGGCTAAAACTACTTTTTTCCCCGTCCGTTTTGCGGTACTTAATTAAGAATTAATGAACGGTCGGCGGATCCCTTGTAAGACGTGGCCCGTCGGTTTCTGGGGGATAGACGTTTTTCCAAGGGCGTCGCCATGGAATGAGTCGCCTGGGGCCCATAAAACATCCACTCCCCGGCCAACCCGCTGCCTGGTATACACCTGTCGATGTCGCCGAAATTTACTCCGTACGAGGATCGTCCGCCGTTTACACGCGACCAAGACCTTTTAATGAAAACCCATAATATGCTTTTAACACATGGGACACCGACACGCGCAGTCGTATAATAGGGGGTCGCGACAATTTAGAAAACTATTTGAATTTAATTTCGGATACGATTCACAACGTATTATAAGCATCTCCATACGAAGCGGCCAGGGATACGAGTATATTATGTGGGCCATTATGTTTGTTTATAATGACAACAGAAAGTTTATGAATTTAAAATTGTTTGATGTAAAAAAAAACTGTTACTCGTAGAGTGATAAATAACTGAAAGTACATTATTTTGAAATTAAATTAACACATTTATGTTTCACAGAAACGTGTAGTTTAATTTATTTTTATTAATAAATTGGTAGATTGATGTTAGGAGTTATTCAAGTGTAAACATATCAAGATAGAAGCTTTCAATATTTTTGCTATAACAAAACACTATCATAATAATATGTAATAAAATGTATTGCTTTACTGTTTACATTTAGGTAACAAGTTCGGTGTAACAAATGGTAAAATAAATCATGGAAACATTTTATTATTAGATAATATGAATAGTGACAATACATACACAACTAATAATTCATAAAAAATATTAGACTGTACAGATTGTTGCTCACTTCGATAAAATATAGTGTTTTGAAAGTCGAAAAAATGATTAGTACCTTCGAAGATTAAATTAGCATGGTTATGANNTTATGACTAATGAGCAATAAATATTAAATTTACAAAATGTAGTGCTACAAATTAATTAAAAATAAATCTAAACAAATAATTTTAACTATAAACTATTAATTGAAATGTAACCCTTACCTACTTGCAAAACAAATTTTACTAACGAAATATAAAATATTTAAAATATTTCGTTAAATATAATAAATCGTTAACCTTGAGGAGGTTTTTAAGTATCTATATACAGATAAATGGCATAGTAAATGGTTAACATTGTGTGCCAAATTTTCAGATCATTAAGTTTTATACGATTTCTTTAAAAAACTAATTAAAAATCAAAGGATTTTTTTTTTAATTAAGAACTACCTAAATAAAATGTCAAGGCTAAGATAGGGTCATTTTTAGATTTGTGTTAGTAGAAAACGATAGCAGTCTGCAAGAACTTAAAAAAAATGTCGTTGTAAAACCAATACAACACTAATTTGCTTAGTATCTAAAATATATAGACAACTGTCATTTTTATTTGTGTAGGTAGATTTACTATGATAATGGTTAAAATAATAAACCTGTATAAAAACAGAACAATAATATGTAGTATTTGTTCAAAGATTTAGATTCAAATCGTCGAAACATCTTAAATAATTTATGTAAATCAAGTCTCATAGTTGACACCTGTTGGTTGTTTGAACATGGAATTCATTCATCAAGTCTTATCTTTATAATGTAAATTCAAATAGGAATTTTATAAAATACGATAAAATATATAATACAATTATACTACATTTAAAACTTTAACACCTATATTATATATTATAATAATATGTGCATACACGAATATATGCGGAAATTGCAATAATGTACATATAGAAAGAAACAATTTTTTTGGACGCAAGTACATGTAAGGGGAATGAGTATATTTTTGTCTTTGAATATAGGTACAAAATAAAGAAATTATTCTTAATTTTAAAACCATTTCATATTACTTTAACTTATACATGTTATAAGTGCAATTGTATAACTTGAAAGATTTGATATGAATTGCGTTAAACATTTTAAGTACCTATAGGTACCTGTTAAAATTTCACTATATTTATGTATATCTTTAAAATATTTCATTCGGAATTTCAATTTTTATGTCATAAATGTAAACAGTTTTCTTTTCGGATTTATTTACAATACGGCTGTGTAATATAATAATAGAGTCAATACGTTATTAGTATTAATATTAGTTAGGTATATATTATTGAAACTCCGTTATTTTCCTTATTTTATTTGTTCTACGATTCGTCATAATATAATATTATATGAATCGACATACATATAATACTATATAAGTGTGGGTATGTTTATATAAAAACGTAGATCTTCTTTAATATTACGATGTTTGTCTTTATTTCATATATATATCATATTCTTATTTATCTTGCAGTTGAGGAAAAAAATGAAGTAAGTACATACAGGCCAGAGAAAATAACTTAACAAATAAATACATATAGGTATGTAGACATAGGTACCTAATATCAATGATTTCTTCGGCTCAATAAAAGATATTTTATTCGATAGCTATACATATTTCTCAACAGGCATAGATTCGATTTCTTCGAGATTCCGAATGAATATAATAAAAATAACCATTTAAATGAATATCCCAAGAATATTTTATGCACAGTTATACTCGATCCGATTATATTACCTATGTTTTTGCGGATTAAACTTCTCGTGTCATAATATCATACGTGTACCGAATCGCATTAAATGTTTTAATGGGACGCAGTGGCGTGTGCAGAGAATACGTTTGCGCTAAAAAATAAAAAATAAAACAAACGCCTAACGGGCGGNNGGTACCGTTTTAAAAAATCGAATAACAATATTGGCTACGAGTTGTTCTATAATTATTTTGTCATTGACGAATCGTGATGGCTAGTGTAAGATTGCACGTAAATTATATTTTTTCATTAGGAATCACAGTCTATTGCATTTGTTTTCGATAATAGTTTGAAGTTTGTTTTATAAATTGAAAATAATCGAAATCGTCATAACACCCGACAGGTGTCCCGACTTTAACCTCCTGGTCGTCGTGTGCGATTGGAGTCATACACAATTTGGTCGGTCATCATTCATAAGAAATTATGTTTTTATATTATACAATGTAGTATATGTAGGTAGTATATGTACGATGTACGATAATCCCGATGACACGTCGGTAAATCCTTTAAACACATTTTGGTGCATTTTTGATTTTATATTTCGACGAAAGCTGCAGATTGCGAGCAATACACTGCGAGCTACATATCTATAATAATATGTGGCTCTGAAAAACTGCGCGATTATTGTAGCAGAGGTTTAAATCCATCCCGTGTGGACACTGACAACGCTTTATTACGAAACCGACTATACCAATAATTGTTATTATTCCTGGGGGCTTTCACGGGAGCCGTTACAAACATTTGGCCCCTCCGCAGTGGGCACGCATATATTATAACAGCATAATACAATAATATTATATTTGCGTGCAAATCGATCAGCATATAAAAACAGGTATATATATTATTCAACTTTTACGGGTTTTTTTCTTGTCGGTATCAACCGTTTGTAAAAAATAAAAGTCCATTTAATTCTGCATTTTTTTTTTTCAATCGACAATATCGTAAATCAGTAAGGTGGTCGACCGGTTTAAAATAAAAACACAGTGAACACACACACACATGCATGTACGCACCTCCACCACCACTTGTATATATATATATATATTACGTTCCTCGTACTGCTACACCGGCATAATACAACGACAAACCTGGTGTCGTTTTTATCCGAGAGTCGCATTCAATATATATATATATTTATACGTACAACCACGGTCCGACGTAAAGCGCTGGACAGTTTCCAACGGCGACCGATGGCCTGCAATGGCGGCAAGGTTAATTTATCACCATTTACACACACGCACGCACACACGCTCACACAAAGTGTACACATTGCACCGATCGATCGGAAAAAGCTTTAGAGCTGACGAAAGCTTTCTCGGTATACATATATGTGTTTGTATATAATACATACATATATATATATAGTGAAATATCTACGCCGATTACGACGACGACGACGTACCCCGCCCAGCGCACAATGGGTACTCGCGACGTGATAGCGGCCACGGGGAAATGCGGATGAACGATTCTCGACTATTTCTGTTTGACGTCGTGCGACTACTCCGATGCCGTGGTGGGCGGGGGCGAGCGATCGAGAAGACGGGAAGCAGCGGCACGGGGGAGGGGGCGAAATAGGACGAGGGCTTGGCCGGGACGGAGAGAATATAGGCGGAGGAATACCCGACAGTGGTTTTTACTAGAGATCTCAATCCCGAAACGTAAAGACAAATGACAGACGGTTACGGACGACAACGCCGTCGTTTCCAAAGTCCGGAACAAACCGAGAAGGCAAAAAAAAAAACGTGAATAAAAATGGCTGTTGGGTCATTCTTATTCCGTGACATAGCTTCCACCCACCTAGAAAGGGTAAGCGAAAAATACTCCTCCGAAATCCATTATTTGCGGTACTCCGCAGGATATTTTTTATCGGTGTTCGATGTTTTCGAGTCGACAGCCCACCGGGCCGGATGACTTCGTATCCACCTGTTGTGGGACTGTTCGTGTATAGGTACCCCTTCAAACTTTTCCGACAAACTTAAACACTTGACAACCCAACACATTATAAGTCACAGGAAAATTAAATTGTATAAAATGGAAAAAATTATGCTATGTGCTCGCTGTTTGCATATTTACGTACAAGCAAAGAGACATTTAACGAACATCGCTAGCAGTTATAAAGATAAAAGATTTCAAAATTAAAATTACATTTTGTACGACATTATTTTAAATGAACAATGAAATGTTCGCTAGAATGGAAAGGAACAACACGTTTACCTCGACGTTTACTATAATATTATGAGCACGGTACATACAACTTTTATTTAATATAATATTTATAATGTTTTTTTATTTAAATGTAATGTGGTAGGTACGTGGGTCTAACACCCACGCAGTGCTATATTTTATCAGTTTTTAAAATTCAAAACGATACAAGGCATATATTACACATGGGTTACAATGATATTTTTTTTTTTCCTGACGATTTATTTTTCGGGCATATTTTAAGATAGTTTTGAAATAAGTGACATGTAGTAGCAAAACGAGAATGAAGTGTCTAGATGGTCAGTGTATCCTATTCAGGTCTTATTTATAGTTATTTGTCCCTATACTGTTTTTCTTACAAGAAATATAATTTTATTATCAAAAACCTCATTGAACAATTTAAGTAATTGCCTCTTTCATTTATTCATATTTAAAGAATTATGTTTCACACGTTTTGTTTTACACAACGAAATAAACATTTCAGTTAGCTAGATGTTCTTTTATTAATTTAACGTCTCAGTTATAACATTCAATGTCTAAAAGTCAAGACTCTTGGGAAATTAAGTAATATTTCCAGAAAATAACAGTTTACAAAATTGAAATTTTATAATAACAATTTTCAGAGATTCAAGATTAAAAATGAATAGTGTACTATAACATTCTCTGTTTGTAACAGAGTTTTGATTGACACAACCACCACACATTTTTAACGTTTAAATAATAGTTATGATAAAAAAATATATTTGTTATTATTATAGTTTTACATGGTAATATATATTATTCTAAATGTATTTAGTAAACCGTTGAAAAGAAAAAAATACACAGTGCCGGTATCACTACCCACTATTCTAAAGGAATAATAAGTACCTTAATAAATTCTTCAAACGTACCTATATTTATAAATAATCATATTGGTAAAGGCAAACATGAGTTTTCTGTACAATATGTAATCCATATTTTTATATTTTTTTGCTTTAACCTTCTTTATAATAACATATCCTTAACCGCCATCCCCGAACGTACCTAATTAATTTAATGGACATTTCCCCTCTCAAACTCCTCCCATTTCATTCTTGTATATTATCCTTGAAACGTATAATATACCTATTATGCTATATATATACACTTATGTACGCATAAAACACTAGGGACAAACACAATAATGATATTGCGCGGCTGTACAAACACATAATATTAGGGTTAGGGGACAAATGCGATATTTTTGATATTAATATTGTCGACCCGGACAGGCACACAGTAAGCGTGGCTCCTATATTTTTATTTTTTCCCCCAACCATTATTTTTTCTTTTTTTTTGTTCACGGTTATATTTAACGTTTCGTGCCAAACAGCATTTCCCAGTGAATTAAACGGGGAAAACCTACACGGGTTATCATTACAGAAGAACATCACGCGAGAAGAGACAAATGGAGTGATACTCCCGGGACCATTCCCACGTTTAATCACTAGGAATAATAATGAAGCGAACACGAATACTAGCTTGTAGGGCGCACGGAATGCCCAAGATTTATGACGATTATGTTCACTAAAACGTACTGTGGAAAATGGCGAACACGGTTCAACAAGACCGGGAGATCGAGTGTTGGATATTGAGTAACAAATAACAATCTTTATCAAATCTCCGTCTCACAATCGAATTATAATAACTTGATTAGAAAACAAAATGTTTTTAAATATTTTAGAACGTACGAGTTAACTTATATTGTGAATATATTCTATAAGTAAACGCGTGTATTGTAGGTATATATTACGTTGTAGGATGAGATACAATTGAATAGAAATTATTAATAAAGTCGGACATTGGCAGACAATGTTGAATAATCTATAATTTATTAACATAGAAGTAGGTAGCTATATTAAGAATTTAAACAATAATCTAGATTAGGTTACTAGCTTTTGTTATTTTAGTTCATACGTCAGCTATAGTGAATGGTTATTATACGCTAAAAGCTCGACTTTCCATCAAAAGGATTTTTAAAAACTTTTAAGAAGTCTCACATAATATGTTAATAGTGTATATATATGTACAACGTTTAAGAAAATTTGAGATGAAAAAATTAGACTATGATACATTAACAATTACAGATATTCAAGATACTATACATACATTATTTTTAAATTCTACGGGGAAGTTATAATGGGAAATTTCTATATTTTTTTGTATTATAAATTTGTAAACGTATAATTCATGCTACCTGGAAATCTGATTCAAGCTATTCATTTTACAGACTTTTTATCAGACACTTTTTGTAACCAAACATTTATATAAAGTCCATATATATTATACAGAGTTATGCTTATGACTGGTGTATAATATAGTAAAGTAGAATTAACGGTGCACCGGGCTTTGGCCAGTCGTAAATCTTAGCGACACCTCTGCCCCAGACCCTTCGGACAAATTATTAGACTTACTTTTCTCGAGATAGGGATAAACCTTTACCTTTAATTTGCATTCGGACACCATCGTGCCTATGGCATCGTATTTCTCCCTAATTCGGATTATCACGTTCCCCGGGAGTGAGATTTACGACCACGTTTACAAAATGTAATGAAAAAATTGTACTTGCATATGCTTTAGTGTTTTAGAATAAAATTATATTTGTGTTTAAAAAATATGATTTTACATTCTATAGGTACATCGCTTAATATATTTGTGGGATAAAGTTAAATTTTATTATTATTGATATAAAAAAGGTATAACAATGAAATTAAAAGTCGTATACATATAGGCATTATAAAAAGTAGCATATTAGATATTTTTCCTAGGTATACAAGAAAAATTAAGGAATTGTAGATATGTTTTAGAGTATAGTGCAGTAGAACCATATCTATAGTAACATGTTATATTTTGTTAGGGATTGAATACATTTTTTTTTATTGATGATGATTTGCGTTTCTATATGGCAATAAACAAAGTATATACTTAAATGTACGTAAAAAGTTATTTGGAATTGTTAACTGGGTATTATATGACTAGAGGTATTCAATATATACTATACTACAATAATAAAATGTAATTATAACAAACAATAATTATTATTTTAATTGTCTATATTTAATTAATTTTTGTACATATCTTGGCCATAGATTCGAATTAAAAACAATACATAAAAATTTTCAAATACAATTTAAAATAAACAGGTACGTAACCCATTAAATATAAAATAATTGATATCATTGATTACGTATTGATGTAATTTTGTACCCACGGTTTAATATACTTTTCTTGTGTCAAAATATATCAGTTTAGCTCAAAGGGTTATCTCGCAAGCAAAATGTTGAGGGTATGGCCAGCTGAGGAATCGATTGCTGCTGCATGGGGTCACGTATTTCTAAGTGTCGCGTGTTTATTGACCCGGTAGTTTGGGAAAGCCCCAAAAAGCCAAAGTCCCGGCATCTTTACTTATTCACAATATCCCAGGGACACAAGATAAATATTTCAAAGTTCCGTTTTGTCAATCCCTATTCACCACTCTACCACTGTCATCCTCCCCTCTCTATGTTAAGTCGCAATGCATATTCCTAAACCTTAATATAACTTTTACAAGATTAAACGTTAGGGTTGTGGTGACAAATCGGGCATGTCTTTAACATTTGGTGCCACAAACTTTCAAACCAGTAATGATCCTGCATCAATTCAAAATGCTTATATATATATATGAGTATACGAGATGGGTTATTGGTACGCGTGTGATTAGGAAGGGGATCTTGAGATTAATCGGGCCCGATTACTCGTCAATCCATCAGTACATCGTATACGGGGTAACATCTGATGATGATTTAGTTTTCAAAACAGCGCATGTTGGTTGCTCCCTATGCTCTTTGCGTATCACCATCCATTTCGGTTGGAAATAATAATCTACACTAAATAATTGAAACGGGAACTTGCATTACTTAAAATAATATTATTTTCACATAATATTAAGGTTTAATTGTACCTATGTATTATAGTTTTAGTTTTATAACTATTTCGATTCTTATATACCTTACCACAAGATACCTAATTTTAAATTCGTTTAGATTTTAATTG
>PVMI01029782.1:313-13058 GCA_008528875.1 Aulacorthum solani
TAATAATAGTATACTGTGTGTCGCGTCACTTGGCGTGAAATCTTACCTACCCCGTCATATTATAATGATGTGTGACATCGAAATTTTTTAACTGGAATGATGTATTTTACAGTTTTGAAAAATTATCTGTTTACAAACTGTACTTGCATTGACGAGATACTAAGGTCGGAAGGGAGAAATGTCACTGTTTTGAGTGAAACACCCCTTCAATAACATTAATTTGTGGTTTAAATTAATTGGTTTATGAAAAGCAGTTATAATTTATGATTTCAACTCGTCGAAACAGTACCACAATAATACATTATAATAATAATATTATATGTTTAATATTTATGGTGTATCGTAAGTTACGACTTACGAGTATTACATTTTTTTTTTAGTACCGCATTTACCATTTTGAAGAAGACAGAAAAAATTTTTTAACGGAGTCCATCTTAAAAACAATTTTAATTGTATGTAAGTATAATACTTTTTCTGGAAAGTTTTCGTATATCTTTTTTTTTATCATCACATGTCACAAAACTATAATAGCAATGTTATGAAAAAAACACATAAGACATTAGGTTTTTAATTTTTATACAAGATCATGCGTGTAAAGTATACCCATAATCATCGATTCTTTGATCTGTATATAATAAAGAAAAATAATAAAATTAGTGAAAAGATTTGTGATATTGTATACATTTTTGCTTCTTAATATTATAAGCTTATAGGTGCAGTAGTAAAATATAATATGTATAGCTATAAAAATACTTATTTTATTGTTTACATATCTGTTTTTATTTTATTTTTAAATTATTTTCCCCTTCCTTTTCCAACACCCTTGTTTTATTATTACTCTCAACTCTGATTTATTTTCAACTGATATTTTACAAGACTCCCTAGTTACTACTAAACAATGGTCATGCTCTCAATCGGGGGTGTAGTGGAAGCCGGGGTCCTCACTCAACACGCGTTGTTTTGAAATTTTCAGGTTTTCTAGAGCTCTAGTCCCATAGGACTCCCTCTAGTATTACGCCTGTGCGAAAATCATCCACGAATAGTGTCAAATAATAATATTTTATATTATCGTCGACGTAGACGTGATGACAACCTTCAGCTGTAGCGTCTGTTCATGACGCGGATAAGGCGAAATAATTATTGAAAGCTGTATCCGTAAATCTGCTTCGCAATAATATAATAATGTTATATTGAACGGATTTATTGTCGTCGAGTAATGGACTTTGCGTGACTCGAATATTTTGAAAATACGAACACATCTTGTTTTGCCCTTACGTAGGTGTTAGGTGAGAGGAGTTACCTATAATATACTGTAAACTGTCGCGTGAAGGTATTTCTTTTAGAGTTTGACGATCACTTTAAAATATCTCGTAATAGTGATGATCCCGAATCCGCACATAGCAACACAGACGAAATATTGTCAAACAAAATGTGCTTATTACTAATTGCATACACCTCAACAGCAACAAACTAGTCTATATTATACATTTTTTTTTCAATATCAATTCAATATTATATTTGGTTGTATTATATTAGATTTGAAGAAATGCACACTGTTCGTCGTCCAATTAGGGCAATTTCAAGTGCGTATCGCACCGTTCTTTAAAATGATAAAGTGTGTACGAAAACACTATTATCTGCAGTCATTACATTTGAATGATCACGAGCATGGTTGATGTTTACATAGTCGACTCCACAAGACAATTTATAATAGCATTGTTACAAATTATGTTAAAAAAACAATTAACACTACAATGAGTATTCAGACGGGAAACCGTAAAACACTTGTAACATTTGTCGCACTCTATTTATAGATTGTAAGCTAAATGAACACTTACCTATAGAGATGACCAACACAAAGTATACATGTTTGAAATTGTTCAACCAAGTCCAAAACGGATTCGATTTTTGACAGTCATCATCCGATATAATATTATGTACGTAGAGTAAAATACTGTTTAAAATATCATATTGATAATCATAAATGATTCTAAATATTATGTAAACAAAAACGTGTTTTATTTAGTTTTTCCTCTTGCAAAAGTGCTGAAAAAGCTACGGAAACCTTAACCATAAAGAATAGACATAGTTCCCTCCAGGATATGTAACTAATGTAGTGCGTGTATATAACTAATGTGTCATTATTATTTTGACATTAAATCAAGATTCAAATATCAAAATGTTGTCTTGTATACTTTCCAAAGTTAATCATTCAAAATATTTAGTTTTTTCTCGTTTTTATCATTTATTTAATGGTTTTCGATACAACGTATAAAATATCAAAAAAACTAAAACTAAATCTATGTTTGTATATTATCTGTATTTACTTTTTTTATACATAGATTTGGTAACTAAATAGGTATTTTTGCTTATTAATTACTTTCGAGAATTCTTTAGTGGCAGCTGGATGTAATGCGATTAATATTAATCAATGCAACTCTCATAATATTAAGCAAAATACGTTTTCGATAATAAATTAATTTAAATTTGCCAGCTCACGACATCGGTTACTACTGTAAATCCCGTCTTTCGATATTTATTAATAATAATTATTATTTGTCGACAGTGAAAAAAAATAAAAACTTGAGCGATAAAAGCTAAGCCCGTGCGATTCCTATATGTACCGACCTGGTATTATCAGACTTCATGGACTTTCGATTATGGTATCGTGATAATAATAACTAGGTAGGTTATTATTATTGCCCGCGAACGATGTTAATCCCCGAAATGGAGCTTGTGCGCCGACCACGTGTAGTTGTAGCGACTGTCACGGTTTATACCTTATACCGAATACAACCGGGCAGGGGAGAGAGCTATATATAGCTCTATATACACACGATCGTCTACCCAGTCTGCAGAGCTTATTCGATATTAATTATTTTCATCTCGGGACGAGCACACTGTCATACGCGACTTACTTAAAGCATTACGTGCTCTGAACATAATATTTTCCGTGTAAACCGAACGTTAATAATAATAACAATAATGTGATATTATGTTGTCGTGTTAGTGTTTTACTGGGACGACCGTTTGTCGTCGCGTTATCCGATTTAGAAACCGAAAATTTCTCTCGTCTTTCGACTGCCACGGTGTAATATTTATATGATATTATTCCCATATATTACTGTTCGTATAAACCAATGAACATCGTATTCTTCGGTGAGCGAGTGAGTGACATTAAGGTTTTCATCGGTAAATATAATACAACAGAATAATGACGAACAGTGTTCATTAAAAATTTGTTCTATAGACATGATGGACACGTCAAATAAATTGTTATATCATGTTGTGTTTGTTTCCAATTATTAAAACTAGACGCGTAGTGTAGTTTAGGAAATACAAAAATTACGTTGTAACGACTGTGACCATAAAACAAATATTACTCAAACACTAGTCATGTTATTGTAATTTTGCAATCTTGTAAAAGATAAAATTTAAAATATTCAAGTACAGGTATAGATACTTTTTATAAAACATATTTAAAATAATATGGATTATAATATTGAGTTCAAAATGTATTTTGGTACGAATACAAATAAAAATATTTAAAAAATATACACCGTTGTATTTTCAACTGATCTTTTTGGAATAAAGCAACAACCGTTTTTATGTCTTATGTTAGCTTATTGTATAGAGCTGCAGATTTCACAGTATTATTTGGTGTAACTATAGAGAATACTCTTCTGTATTCTTCGTCGAAATTTATTTGAATTTTCGGTTGAGTATAGTTCACAGTAAAAAATATATATAATATATTAAATTGTACCTATATATTCTCATTTTTTTTTTATTTAAAAAAGAAATACAAACCAAAAATAACAAGTATTTTAAAAGTGAAGTATTTAATTTTCAAATACAGATATTACGAGAAAGTATTTAAAATGTTTTGCCAAGACCTTTTTTCAAAAATACGTATTTAAGTATTTACTCTAAACGTATTTGAATACTGCTACTCGAGTAGTTCACAATGCTGCTGTTTTGAAAAATAAAAGGCATACATGCTCATCATTCCATCTCGCAAATGCATAATATTATAATAATACTATTTCATCGGTCCTACTAATGGAACTGACCGTAAATTGATCGATTATGGTTGCATCACGAACGCAAAAAAAATGAAAAATATTAAATCCAACCCGTTTGGTAGTGGAGAAACGTTACATCATAATTAAGTTCTAATAACATCCATTAACTCATTCTATATCCTTTTAGTTTCTTATATAATAAGGTTATAATTAACTTAATTATTTTTTGCTGCCGTTTTGCTAAATCCTTAAAAGTATTCAGCATGTCTTACATTGCTATATTAAAATCAAAATTAGTCGTTTATCATAATATTAAAATGTGTCATACATATGATTCTTTATAATCTTAAAATGACATGGGTACTTACTGAATTTTAGTTTCTACAAATTTTTATAAGAAGGGCAAAAAGTAAAAATTGATAGTAACCTTTGCTTTGGGGTGGCAAAATTCTAGACTTAGTACAAAAAATATGATGGCACATTTAATATATTATTGAAGAAAAAACCTCGATGTATGTTGAATTAATAAAAGCGGAATATTTGGAAATGAAAGTCAGTGATATGTATTTATTAAAATATAATATTACAGTAGTTGATCCAGGTGATCAATTTATCATGATGGGCTTGTTGGTTTTTTTTCATTTCGTTTGGAGATTTTTACTGAAAACGTTTTATTTACTTACATGTTATACTTATCATATTGTGAACATAGTTATCTCCCTTCAACCACATGGTAAAAATAAATAACCTTTTTTTATTGAAATGCAGTCTTGTGACGATAACGAGTAGCGCCGATCCCTGTACACAAATTTGGGGATGAAATACCTAATTTAGGTGAGTGGTGTCGTGGTAGATGGTGGTACACTGGTGAACGTAAAATGCACAAGTTATAGCTATTTGGATATGAATACTTGAAACTTGTCTCATATTTTAGTGACACGACACACAAACTCAGCCTAATTCAAAATTACAGTTGTTATGACTAAAAGTTTATTGTTTTTTTGTTTGCCACGTCAAAGAGTTTTAAAAGAACATGTTCAGCAATTATTATTTTGTATTAACTTCCTAACAACGCCATGTAAATAATAGATATAATTGTTTATTGTATGCTATACAGGCAATTATTAATACTATTTTCAATTTGTCTAAGTTTTGAAAAAAATATCAAGAAATTACTAAATTAAATATTTTCTTATATTTAAAGAAAAAGGTTCAATATCATGGGTTATTAGCTTAAAGTTGTAAGCACAGAGAGAAAAACAAGTTAAGAAAAAAAAAGATTGAAATATTTTCAGTTGTTTAAAATGTTTTGCTTAAATGTACAGTATGGAAAAATGTGTATATTGCTTCAGTGTTTTCTTCATCGAGAGTTAGTTGGAGAAAATATTATATTGTAATCCTATATTATTTATAATTTTTAAAAGCAATAAGTGATATATATATATATANNTGGATCAATTTAGCACAAAAAAATATCTTGGCACTTATCTCAGATTGAATTGTCATGCAATAACATTTGATACATCGTTGCCAGTGAGTCGAAAACCAAAATGGAGTACTGGTGGTAAAGTAACTAATTGAAATGAAAACATTTTTAATGGTCGATCGTCCTGATTATTAAGTCCAATATATTTCGATTTTCCATTACATTTTAAGCCTATTTCAATAGAACAAGAACAATTATTGGTGTCCTAATAGAGTAGAGCAGAAACAAATAACGATAATAATATAGAGACTCCTTATAAAACGGTCGGATAGTAGGACGTGGGATCAAGAACAATTATTATTTATTTAAGATAAATGCAACTACCCTACTTAACATAATACCTCAATAAAGCCATAACACTTACAAAGACCAACCCTAAACAACCGAAAATTCAGTAATTGTATGAATAATTAATCGACAAAATATGTAATCAAATCACCCTTAAAGTCTTTATTTTGTGTATAGTAAAATTGATTTTTTTTAAACAGTTAATAGTCTTTACATTTTAATAATTTTAACAATGCTAATACATCGATGTGAAAGATTTAATGATATTGCATTGTTACAATAATTTTAATCGGCAGATTTTTTCAAAAGTTAAATGTTGTTTAATTTTCTGAATCTTTCGTTTCTGATTGAAAAATGTCTTTTGTCTATTGTATGCTAGGTTTTTCAAATGCGTTTAATTTGATAACGGTATTTATTTGTTATAATAATTATGTTTCGTTATTACAAACAACGAAATAACAGTTTTCTTTTTTCATATATGTAACTAATGATATTTGTCTTTAAACATCAGAGTTTACAAAAACTTCACCTGAACCCTATGAATTATTCAGGTGAAAATGGTAAACCATCTAATCTAGGACTACTTAACCTTGACTTATATGTTACCTCAGCATTAACCTTAACTATAATATTATTACCCATACCAAATTATGTTCTATAAGTACCCGAGCATAAATAAGAATTATGTTTCGGTCTTTCCGCAAAACATTATATTATTATATTCCTACTTAGGTGCTATTGTAAAACGCCACATTTTTATTAAATATTTTATACTACTCGTTGATGATATTTTTATTATTTAAGCATTTTACCGGACATCGATATATTCGAAATTTGTAATAATGGTGGTGACAAAATATGAAAACCAAAAATCGAACAGTAATAATAAATAAGGTGCATAATATTTAATAATTTAATGTATCAGTAAAAAATGTTTAAGAAGTACATTGGTTTTAAAATGTAAGACGACGACGATATACTATTATATTAGGTGAATATGTTACACCCACTACCAAGACATAAACACAACATTAAAAACAAATTATTTATAATAAATGGATACGTCTTACGTGATGCCAATGTAATAGTATACTGCTTTGACGTTGTACAACATAATATACACTGTCTCCGTTCAAGATTGGACGGTAAATTTGGCCATCTTATAAAAAATAATACCGAAATTACCCATAAAAAAATCAATTTTTCTTGGTGACACAAGCCATAAATTGTAATGATAACGTGTAATAAACGAATATTCCAAGAGCCACCCTAAACGTATAAGTATATTTTTCCCTAATATGCGTATATCTACGTTCAGATTCGGACTTGGCTTTAAAATGTATACTGTGTATTTTAGTTTAAAAATCAATCAAATTATAAAAATACAGAATTATACATTAATTAGTTCAATAATTCAATTTTTTTTATTTGCCTTATTGAAATACTTAGTTCTAAATATAGTTTATTATTCAACCAAACTTCGAATTTTTGTAAACACTTATAGAGGTTAAGAGCATAAAATAAATTAAATATTAAATATTCATGATCAAATAATTCAATAAATAACAAGTAATTGACAATTTTACCATTTTAAAAGTTAGGGAACAAAAAGTTTGTTAAGTTAGTACAAAAATAAAACAAACTAAAACCAAGTATAATGTTATCAATTATCTTTATCGTTATTCATTTAACGATTACTGACTTATGGTTTTTAGTAATTTCGTTGGAAGACTTAGATCTCAAAATTGTTCAAAAATTGTTCATATAAATCTTAGTTATCACTAAGATCTGGAGTGGATAGACCCATTTTTCCTACAGTAGCCTTTTTAAAATGTATGAGGGCCCTTACTTTAAAAATAGCAATAGCAATATTCGGTAAAATTTTCCCTACGGTTCTTCATTTTCGTATTTACAAGAAAATGAAAAATCTATTTTTCAAAAAACTATTTTTTCATAAAATTTTCTGTTTTTTCATATTTTAAATTATGGACACAGTGATCAATGTATCGATTTTACAATGTTATAAGTGTGCTTTATTATGGCTGATTGAACATAGTTTTATAGTGATTAAAAATTCCAATAGTATTTCAATATATTTTGACTCTCTTTAAGCTATTTATGAACACTTAATCTTTTAAAATTCTTTTTTTTCGAAAATATTTTGCTTTGTCCAAACAATTTTTAAATGTAATACAAATTCGTATAACTTGTTCATAAACCATTAACATGAAAATACATAATCACATTTATATATGCTCAAAATCTAGGCACATTTTTATTATTGTATTTGGTTTATTAAATATTCAAGTTGAATATGTAAAAATGTTTTAAACACAAAAGGCCCACTGTCTAAAAAAGTGTTCACTATAAAAAAAAAAAAATATTTGTCAATTTATAAAGTCATTATTGCTTTAAATGGCATTTTAAATTATAATTTATTGATAGCTTTTAGGGCATTTAACTCTATTTCCTAGTAACAACTATTTTGTTAATTTCTAATCATACAATTTAATACCTACATTTTTAATTGATTTTATAGTATGACTCTAATATTATATAATTATAAAATCAATGGTTCTAAAAGGTATAATGTGTGCGTTTGTTGATCGACATATTTTATAAATATTTATAGTATGAACTGTTGAAATAAGAAAAATATGCTCTTAGTTAAATACGCTGAAACTAAACCGACATCGATGAAACGTATTGTTTCGGAGGATATAATAGCTTAGGTATAAATCATTATAATATTCACGGCGGTGCACACAATTATAATGTATATAGACATATAAACTAGTGCGGCGGTCGTGACAGACGATTTATTTGTTCTTTTCGTTCGGTTCGAACCTTCGTAGTCCGTCGCACCACCGGCATACGGATTACCGTTTACCGCGGTAGTGGTTACGACCCTAACGCTCGGTACTGTCTCGCTGTAAATAAACACTCACGCTTAATCCATAAGACCGGAAACTATATATACGTACGCTCAACGTGTGCGACGTAGTCGTTTTCGCAGACGTATTATATTATTGTGCGCACACTAAAACGGTGAGTCTGCGAATACACACTGTTGGAGACTTCAAGAGACAAAAGGGGAGAGACCGGGAAAGCGACCAAAAAAGGCGACTGAGAGAGAGAGACAGAGAATGGCCGAGAAGGGGACCAAAAGAGCGACTGAGAGAGATAGACAGAGAATCTAAAAGAGAAGGATACATCAAGAGTGAATGAGAGTTTGGTCGAAAAGGATGAGAGACAAAGTCCTCATCCTCCGGCGACGGCACCGGAATGAGACTCGGTGGTGCAATTAACGAGAGCGAAGGAGCGACTGCATTAGGAAATTACGACGGACTTGAGAGCATTATATTATTATTGTACTGCACGCGGACGCGATCCGTCCACCATCACCCACTCGTGGTTAATCGTTATTATCGTGTAGTATACGTAAAATCACGGTATAGGTTAGGTATGTCCCACACACACAGTGTATACTGGGTATACGTGTACACCTACGACTATGTGGAGTCGAGTTTAATGCGTTTACGGCGAGGCGACCGTCCTAAAAATCGTCCGATTTTTAACGGCGTCACGGTCGGTTTTATACGTATGGGTAGGTACAGAGAGTCTAAATTTAATTAACGACTGCTTCGATTTAAGGTGTGCTCTTGTGTGCCCGGCTAAGTGTTATTAAAACCCCTAGAACAATCAGACATGTCAGACGCGGAGGCGGTGACTGTGTGGGCGAGTGGATTGCTGTGGGGGTGGTGACGGGGGTGGAGGTGGCCGAGAGATTAGCGTCAGGTAAGAGGTCTGCCGACGGCGAACCTTTTGTGCGAAATTGCAATTACCGATGGCAGTGGTGGCGTAGTGCTGGTTCGACGTTTTACAGTGAATCGAGATCTTCGAGATCTTAGAACACGAGTTGTGCCTACACACCCCGTGAAGAACAGAGGAGGACCTTGTAATATATTACATTATAGGACGACCGGGTCGTAGACACGTTTCTAGTCAATCGTGTGTGTGTAAAATAATAATTATGAATTCAAGTTGATGCCTATACTAGATACCTATTCATATTATTATATAGAATACGGCAAGTACTCTCGGAGACTTGAGAGTGTCACACTTTATTAACAAGTGAAAATAACAACGTGGTATTGAATCGTCTTATAAGAGTCAATCGTGAGAACCAAGTCGTTCACACACTTATAGATTTCGGTCGAATATAGTTTGATTTGTTTAAAAAATTAATTTTTTTTCAAATTCGAATTTTATAATTCGAACATTATATATGATTGTTTATTTGGATTATCTTTATCTTAAATATATTTGATATTTTGTTCGTATTCTCTCACTAATAGTGTCTACAAATTTTCTGGGACAACGATTAAAGTATAGTTATAAAGTAATTATCTTTTTGATTGAGTATGCACTTGTATACATTTAATCCTAAATATAATATAATACTTTATAATATATCTATTAAAAATTAAAGATAATATGTCTATAATATAAATATTAAGACGAAGCAATACCTATATATACATACATACTGGCTGAAAATAAATCATGAGTGAATTCATATAGATCAGTATTGTTGAACCCTTTTTGGGTCAAGTGCAACATTTTTCCAATCAGGTTTTGAAAACTTTTTGCGTGCCCATCAGAAGAAATTATATTTTCTAAGGATAAAAAAAGTTACAGGTTTATTGCATTTTTTTATTAAGTAGTTAGTAGGTACCTACAAATTTTTTTGTAATTTTATAAATGATGTCAATTTTTATAATTTTCATTTTTGCATGCCAATGAAATTTGACCAACGTGCCATCTTTGGCACGCTTGCAATAGGTTCGCCACCCCTGATATAGATCATTAATGGAGCATTATTATTTGTATATGACGTAGGTAGGTAAAATTAATTTACGAGGTGGGTAGCTTTTTTATGTAGATAGCAAGTACTTGACGGTATACAGTACCCAACACGGGTACGATACATAAATAAGGTCGATAACTTTTACCGTCGATCTTAAGTGTAGGTAAAATCGAAAAACAGATTTATATTTTTTACAAGTATCTGCTAAAGACATTAACACTAGGCAGCAGTGACCGTTCAATCTTTTAAACGATTCTCTGCTATAGTATATATTAATATGCACTATCAACTCCAATGTTTTCCGGGAAACCCGACGACCGCGTCTCTATCAATAATAATAATTGTCACAGGCAAATCTAAAAAAAACCCACCCGAGCAGTTAATAATATTATTTGTTATTCAATGTAGTCAAAGTATTGCTTACCTCTGAGTTTTCGAGTCGAATAATTTGGAGGAACTAAACATTAGGCCGTTCTGTAGTTCGACAATATCCGGTATTGATATCTCCTATCCAAAAATACTACTGGGCCTATCTTTGGGAGGCTTGAAGTATTATACATTATTTTTATTATCTATTATTATTGTCTGAAGGTTGAATATTTTGTATTAAACTTGGCTCTTCTAGTTGCCTTCATTAAGTAAGTAGTTATGATTGATCGCTTGTCTGAACAATAAAATTAAGTTGTAATGAGTCACGACTGATCAATGTAGATACAATCAAAACAATGATATCTTTGAACTCTCCATTTTAACGATATCTATTCATACTTGCACAATATGGTGGTACACTAATAACAAGTTTTTGATAATTATAATTATGAAGATTAGCTTCTTTGGGAATTTTATGATATTTTCGGCAAACGGAAATCGAAAATTTTATTGTATATTTATATACATAATATATGATTGTGCTAATGGTTACAGACAGTGGTGTGAATAGGGGAATAATGGAGCAACTGGAGAATATGCTTTTTTAAACTAGTTTTCGACATATTCAAGGTTTATCTTATCGATATCAAATCAGTGGTCAAATCAGAAAAATGATGTAAGAGATTATAAATTAGTTTTTATAAAATATGTAAGAATGAATTTCCACCTCGATTAGAGTTTTATTTTTTTTTAATAAAGATAACAAAATCATAAATTTTTTTTGTACTGGTTTAGGAGGCCCTCCCCGAAAAATAAAAGCTTACTTAATTACTTCGTATGTTACTGGTTGCAGAAAATGCAATAGGTATTATGATTAATTATAACTAATTATATTGATGATCTACCAGAAATTTAACAAATTTAAATAAGTGAAATTGTATTAGCTAATCAACAAATCGAACAAATTTCAATATTATCACGTACAAGAAATGTAACATTTAAATTAAAACAACACATCATAACTGCGCTTGCCATGATTACATTGCAATAATATAATATATTATCACGTGCTGCGGTGACACAATAAGAGTCCCCCCCACCATATATCCGCCAATATTCGAGGTGTGCTTGCGGCGAGAGGAATTCGACCACAAGACAGTCGGATTAGATCCGCCGACGGTTTTGCTCAAGAATAAAGTTCGTATTATTCGTGAGTAAAACCGTCGGCGGACAACATAAAAAATACTATGACGTAACACCCGAATCGTATTATATGCATATTCGTGGTTATACATAAATAGCTGGAGAGTATAGTTTACAAGCCCGCAGGCGTCGCGTAAAGCTTAAAGTTCACCCACTTCGCTTCACTGTACCTAAATATTGAATATTTCGCTTGTGTCTTTGTGTGTGCGTGTGCGCGCGCGTGTAGTATACATATGTGCGATAAATGATAATAAACCAAATGTGTATCGTATTATTCGGAGGACGTTTTGTTTGTAGCTGTTAAACTTCCGCCGTTCCGGTTCGTCATAATACTCGAGAACAGTTTACTCAACAATAAACAACAAATATCAACAATCTAGCTATAGTGACATGGGCGATGAGTGGATTCATAATCGTCGAGTTGTTGGTTAATATAATATTATAATATGTAAGCTTCACGCAGATAATTGGTACACACACTCATTATCTCAAAAAGTATTAAGC
>PVMI01029795.1:0-24572 GCA_008528875.1 Aulacorthum solani
CATACATTATTAATTAATACACTAAATGGGTTTTATTTCTAAAATATTGAATAACTAGAATTTATAAAAGTTAACATTTCAACTTAAATGAAGTATTTAATAGTAGAATATAACTACTTTTCAACTTAAATAACTATATATGCGTTGAATTTTGATTTAAAAATCGGAGCGTAGTGCTACAAGTTAAAAAATCAAATTTATAATTGTCTGGTTTTCTTAATTAAGATATTGTACCCACATGGTGTTGTCTTCTTTTACTAACACATAATATATTACATTTTACTAGTATTTTAAATAACAGATTAATATGGCTTATTCTGAGTGTAAAATGTACTATACTATGTGTTGGTTAGATTGAGACAACACCTGCAGGTACCACATCTTCTTAAAATAATAGATTTTATTTAAGTGCAATTCACTTATGAAATAATAAAATTCTTATGAAAAAAATATAGATTCCAGAATAATGATTCAAAAAAAAATTCTTTGAGAGTAAGAACCTATTAATATTTTATGTGTGATTAATTATCTTGTTAATTTACTTTTAAAACAAATTAAAACTTATTTTTACTGATAAGATACAGTAACAGTCTTATCAATTAAATTCATTATATTATTATATTATAGTACTTATATCATTTAATATAATAATCATATTATTGATAGTAAAAATTATATGTTGATATAAAAGATATTCTACATTTTAATTGATAATTATTACAAGTTAAAACATAACAAAACATATTTTGATAAATTGCAAAGACTATTTATAACAATATAAACCACTGTTTTATAGTTATTCTATAACTACTCAGGGTAAGTTTGATTATATTTTAAAAGTTAAGAAAATTTAAATAATATATATTTTTAGGTATATAAATAAAAATATATAAAATATTTGTTGGTGATTACGCAGTTGATTATATTATTTAAATTTAAATTAAAAAGATTAGATTTGTGTTAACTGTTTAATCAAGATAATAATTATTGTAGTTTTACAAAGAAAGAATAAAGTGAAAATAAAATTTTAATTCTTTAATTAAAAGGTTCAATAAATATTTGTTCTCGGTCATAATTATGTTTTATATGCTTTTATAATCTAATCATCTAATGATTGATTGTGTGTTGTCTATAAATGGATTAATACATGTTAGATTTACAACATCATTAAACATTACGTATAATGTGCTTATTTGGTTCTCATCTATATTATGTAAGTATTATGTAAGTATGTTTTAAATAATGAAATGTGTTTTAGTTCTTAAATAACATTGTTTTTATACTCATTAATGTCAAAATGTATTATATCAATTCATTTTACTAGACTATTATTTATATAAGCATTTGTAGTGTAATACAATAAGTTTTAATTTTGTATAAAATTATTTTATAACTAATTATTGATACATGATTGCTCTCAGCGATTCAAAATTCAAGTGGAATGAAACTAAAACTGAATTATAAAAATGTTGATTCAAAGAAAACCCAAATGTGTTGACAGTTTGAAGGAATTATTTTTATTTTGATATTAAAAGTTTCAATTGATCAAATTTACTTATTTTGAGTCAATTGTTTTATTATATTTTGATTGTCTAATTAAATTGTATACAATATTTAAAATTGGAATAATGTTCTTTTATTTTTCAGTTAACAGATATACACAAATTTACACTAAATCAATAATATATCTATTAAAATCATTGTAACAGATAATGAAAATGTAGAGTTTAATGTACCAAGTACAACTGAATATTTGTTTTTTTATGATATCAAAACTTTCAAGTGAAATTAAAATATATTGAATATGTTCTTATTGAGTATTTAATTTTGAATGCAATTGCTTATGGTTGAATCTATTTTGTTTCTTTAGACTGCCTGTCTCAAGTCAATGGAAAACAATTCCCTGATGATATAAATGTATTGCTTTCTATACTGGACAACACCCTTGCCCTCTTGTTTTTAATCAGTGGACAGAAAACAGAATCCATTCACTATGTTATTCAAAACCACTGTACACAGGAAATTTGATCAATACTCCAGACATTTTATTGGTATTTTTCTTTTATAAACTTATTTTGCATGACCCAATTATTTTGAAACCGTCTTTTGATATATATCAACTATTAATATTGAATACTGTTATAGTTATACAAATCCATTTTTATTAATGTATCAGTAATTCACCTAATCTCAACATGTATCCTACATTTCCTGACACAGACCTTAGGCAACTATACAATGAAGATTCATAATTTTTTAAACCATAATATGGGAAGGGAGCAAAAATGTCTGTATAACTAAAGCATGTTATCAGTGGTTATACTTTAAATCTATTATGTTTTATACATCATTATGTCATAAGAATATTTAATAGCTTTTGGAATTCACAGTGTTTTGTTTGCATTTGATCTAGACATTGAACAAAAAGTCTGTTGCAATTTATAAGAAAGTTAATCATCTAATATAAACTTTGATAAGTCACTGAGTATCATTGATAAATAAATAATTATTTGTTCAGATAAAACCATAAAATTAATAGGTAAGACAACTATTATGTTAACTCCATTGCATTTTTCTTACCTGAAATCGACTAATAGTAAGTATTTTGATCATTCCAATCATTATTCTAAAATATATTCCAATTTATTATTTACAACGCTTAAATATTTAAACCCTCATAAAATATTTGTTCGTGTAGATGATTAGTTTCTTATAATACTGTCAAAGAAATGGACTTATCATTTGTTAGATCTTGGAATTTTGAAATATGCCTGCTATATTCCTGGATCCTGGTTCATAATATAATATTGTTTATTAATTATTATGTTTTACATGATTTCAGTATTAAAATTGAAAACATTAAAAATAAAATATACGCTTATATATTATATCACTGGTCCCTTCCTCTTTGTAATTGATTTCACAAAAACACATTTTAAGTTTACGTGTACAAATTAAAGTTACTTTTTGATAATATTACTTTTAAATCTTAAAAAATAACATAAGTATTAGATATTAGTAATTATTTTTAAAACTAGAAACTTTATATTTCAGAAAACATTTAATGTAATAGATACAGATAAATGGTGACATGAATTATTAAAAGAATAATTTTTCTAATAATTTAGATGAAAGAAATGACTGGGTGGAGAAATTATAGATACTGCAGTTTTCTTAAATTATTTTTGTAAATTCTGTCCACAAAACTGTTATTCCTTTTTTTTTTTTATATTAATCTGACTAATATCTTTCAGAATTCAGCAATATGAACTTTTGATTATATATTTATATTCACATTCTTACATAATGTGTACCTACCATGTCCTCTACTCTAACCTTTCTTCTATTTCGTATTTCCCTTGTACTAACCTATAAAATGTAAAAAAAATATAAAAATTTCATCACTTATTTTTCATACTGTTGTCTTGATCTAATTCTTTCATAAGTTCTAACATTGGACATTACTTACAACAAACCCAAAATAATGTTCATTTTTTTTTTCAGCTCATATTTGCTAGTTACTACCACGCAGATAAAAACACAAGAAGCCTCAGACAATATTTATACTCTTAAATTTTATTTTGTAAGTTGACTGTTTTTATTCATACATTGTTTATTTTTGAATTAAACTATATTTTATGAAATGTTGTATTATTATTTCTTTTGACAATACATTTATTGTTTCATATCAAAGTTATAAGTTTTTAAGTGGCAAGTTGTCAGTATTGACTAAGTAAACTTTAAGTAGTATAATATATATCAACATTTTGATTATTTACCATTTAAACATAATTTTAAGTTCTCTTAAACTTTTTCTTCTTTGAGTTAATTGAGCATTTAAGACCATCCCATCTCACATCCAAGCCTCCATTTTTCTCTGTCCATCACTTACAATCTCCAATTGGAGCCATCACCCAACAATTCAATATCCTTTTTTATAACATTTTTCCATCACATCTTTGATCTTCCTAATCCTAAAGATCTTTTACCAAGACGATTATGTAATATCACTACTACCCATAGGAACATAGTTTGGTTCCTCCAAACCTCTAACCAAAGCACACCATTGGCTACCTCTTCTGATATGTCCACATCACTCATTTCTAGCTTTATATTCTTTCTTTGTTTAATTGTTTCCATTCACCAGGATTATCCTTGACAGGGCTATAAATTATCCACAATAGTTACTTTTCTTTTTAAAATAATGGAATTATTTTCATATTTTTTCCTAAGTGGCATGGTTGTAGATCTATACAGGATGACCAGTCATATCAATGACTTATAAAATTGTTTTTTCATTCTTCGTAAAAATGTTAATGAATTTAATAACTTTGTGAGTAGCATTTATTTCTTGCTGGAATTCTTACAGCTATCTATTGCTAGGTACATAATTTTTTTCATTTAAAATAGTATCAATGTATTTGAATTATTCTCTTTTAAATTCAAGTTTGAAAATCTATTTGTTTTTATTGACTGACAAAGAATAGTATTACTTCTGCTCAAGATCATATACTTTGTTCACATGTAGTCCAACTTTTATTACCTGTTTAAAGTGTCTACTAAATAATATCTTCAATCTATCTCAAGATTCCTGCATCAATACTATATTATTTGCGTAGACTTGCACACTTACCTCCATATATTGGAGTCTAATACCCCATGTAGTTTAAGTTTCATTTATCTAATAAAGTAATAACTATGAGAAATATTATGTTGATTAAAATCTATGGCAGTAAATAGCCTTTCCCTAACCTGAGTTCACTGTAACCGGATCAGATATATTATTTCCTACTTAATCCTAAACTTTAAACTTATTGTTCTCATTAACATTTACAAAAATATAACATTATTAGACTATGAATGTCCTTTTTAACATTCAAATTCGAGACTGGGTGTACTATAAAATCACTGACAAGCAGACTGGGTTAGATAGGTTAACCTAACCTAACTTAGGACAGGATATTCCATTGCATACTCCGCAACATCACTGTGTAATCAACGAAGTATACAATATATAATTGTCCTATATTTTGTGGTTGTCAACTACAATGTAATCAAACATTTTACCTTCAAAATTAAAGTTGTTATAAGGTGGACCAATGAGGGGGCACATGCCACACATTAACTCAAACCAAAATACTATTTTGCACAAATAACTTTAAATTTATAAAGAGATATATATTGGCCCTGAATCATTGTTATTGATTTAATAAAGTTCCAGAGTTATTACTAGAATTATAATTGACAAAATTCGCTCTAGTAAAAGGTTTTTTTAATTAGTTTATAAATTATTTAATTTTATGATAATCATTTATTTCATACTAATGTAAATGTTAATAATTTATAAATACTGGATGATAATTAACATTGAACACTGTGTTCTAGATGTAAATAAGACATGATTAAGTTCAAAATCTATATTCGTTTTCCTCTAGTAATAGGTAGTCTTAAAAATAATATCAAAACAATCTTGAAACAAATAATTTATAATAAATATATTACCATTTTATAATCAAACCACATAAGTAAAAACTAGTTGAAAATAAAAATATTTTATTATACAACTTCATACTAATGAATAGTATACAAAATTATAGAAGGAACATAGAATAATATGTAAATTAAAAAAATATATATATAAATAGTACATTTTATAATACCCTATTACTTAATAGTTAATATTTATTTATAAAATAAACGTCCGTTTAAAATATTAATAATAATACAAGGTTTTTAATTTTATATTTTATGTAATAAAATAATATATTGATAAATACCATGAAAATATAATATACTCCCCAATACCTAGTTTGAAATTTAAATAAGGACATTTATCTGAATTTAAAATTGTAATTTATATTGAATAGAAACTATTATAATAAATTACAAATTTTAAAATAAATAATTTAATTTTTATAATTCTACTACAAAATAGTTTTATTAATTATAGATTTTGAATACTGTTTGGCCCACATTAATACACAAGTAATAAATGACGTCAGTTATAAAGATTGAAGTTCTAGAGGTAACATAACTTTATTAGTTGCAGCAAATCTTTTTAGCATTTCATATTGTCTGACTGTATTTTCAACTTCAGATCTAATCATATTATTTGAATGTTGCAAGTCATCAAGCTCTTGATATTCTTGAGATTTCTCTGTTTCTAATTCATCTTTTTGTTCGATTCTCTTGATACGGCAACTGTAATACATAAGAAGTGATTTTTGTGAAAAAAGTAAAGAATATCAGTTCATGGAAATTGGAAGCTTAGTTTTAGTGTGTGACAACTTGATAATAATTTTACAAACGATAGTGAGATAAAAAATTGAAACAGACAGACTTGTCAAGACTTTGATCAATTTTTCAACTAAGGATGAAATGAAGTGACATTATACAAATGCTTAAATAATAACATTACCTAGCAGCATATCCCCGATTTTTCAATGTTCGTCTACGCTGTTTCATGCGTACTATCTGATCTCTAGTCAATCCACGCATCTTCAGTTGGCGGTTTAAATCACGTACAGATATCGTAACCAACTCATCGTCACTTATATCCAAAACAGGACTTGGTGACAATGGGGGCGGCTGTAAACAAATGCATTAAGTATCAAATTTATTTGTGTACACATTATAGATGTGCGAATTGTTTTTGTCGATAAACTTACCAAGTATTCCCTTTTGAGAGGAGACATATTCATTAAAATGGAAATTGATTCGACCACTGATGATAATTACTTGACAATTTATGTACAATTTTCTTTTTAAAAATGACTAATTTTATCAGAGAGAGTAATGCTATAATGTAGCTCAAAGTATATAAATTGTATAATATATTGAATTTTGATTTTTATACTTGCCAATAATTCTAATTTTTCATTTCTAATTTTCGTCTATACATAATTTTTAGTCATGCTCATTAATCATACGTTATTGCGAACTATACCCTATTACCTACTATAGTAATATTATAGTCTATTGTCTATGCCCTATGAAGACTTGGAGTGGTGGACAATAACTTTATTTACAAGCACCATACTACCATAGATAAGATTATCTAAAATCGTAGTAGATGTTCAGTAAAAAAAAATACAAAAAATTATCATCAACATACCTAAAAAAAATATTATTGTTTTTATCAAAATACGTACATATTGGACAAATAAATAAGACAATGAGATTACAGCTGATATTCACTGTCAAAGTGGATGTATATCACTTGTTCACAGTAAAACTTACAAGCTCTTTGTGAACTGATGTTAGTAACGATTGTTCCGGTAATCTGGTAACTTCATACCGTCACTGAGTTTTATAGTGGGTAGCGCCGTACCGCCGTAGTGTCCAAGACTTGTGTCAGGTGTTCCAGTCCATGAGTCAATCAACCTACAAAACACGAGTTTAGAACTTTAGAATTCCCTAACGAAAAGAAATAATCAAGATTTATAAACTGGTAACGAGCATTTTTGAAAATTCACCATGTCCGCTATAAGTCTGTTAAATCCTAAAGCGGAATTCGCCCGTGCCGCTCAAGCGTTAGCGGTGAACATTTCAGCTGCAAGAGGCATACAGGATGTGATGAAAACCAATTTGGGACCAAAAGGAACAATGAAAATGTAAGCCCCTTAGATTTCAAGATGATATTCAAAAAACATTATGTTTACCTCAAATTATGTATAGTCTTATGGATGTTAATTGTTTTTGTAGTAGGTCTTTAATAATTTCTACAGTCAAAAATTAGTTATAGGTTAATATTTTCCTGATCACTATCGATGAATTTCTAAACTAGTGCTCCTTGCCTGTACTACCTATATTTATATTTATTTTAATAGCCATAATAATATGACAATTTGTTTATGTGTATGTAAAATAATCTCTGAAAGGTTATGTTATAAATTAAAATCTTCTGAAAGACCTAAAACTACCTATACTGTTAATAAGCCAAATTTCATTCAAATATAAATACTCATACCAATTATTTAATCAAACGACTATCTTCTATATTTTTTTCTGGTTATATAGCTAGAAGACTTATGACTACGATTCAGAAAACTTTAAAAACAGATACCTTAATGTCCTAAGTTAAAAGTTTCCTTTTTTTAAAAAATAAATAACTAGTTGTGTGGCCATACTGGTGTTGCATTGCTTATAAATTCTCAATTTCTCATTTTATATGGATAGTAAGTAATTTTTTCAAAAAACCTTAGCCAAAAGTTTTTTCTGTGATGGCCAGCAATTCATTATTTCTCATTTAGTTTGTAGTTAAATTATTATCTCAAATTTACTACTATTGAATGTAGTTTCCAATAAATGTTGATAATTTGGCCTTAAGTATATCTAATTAATTTGAATTAATGTATAATCAAAGAAAAAAGGAGGATGCTTGGTATGACACTGTAGGTAATGAGTCAAAATTAATAATTGGAATATAAAAATTGTACCTATCTCTTTGTTCTATTCATATTTTTATTTTAACTTTAATTCCATTGTTATTATTTGTTTATAGGTTAGTCTCCGGAGCTGGAGAAATAAAAATTACTAAAGATGGAAATGTGCTCTTACATGAAATGGTAATATAAATACTTTTGGTCAACCTAAATTGCACTCTTTAGATGCTATTTGTTACTGATAACATCAATACCTTATATAATAAATTATTGTATTATATTCATCAAAATTAATAATATTTGAAAAAATGTCCAGACTTTCGATGACAACACAATATATATTATTTGGTTAATGATTTATTGTCTGATTATTTTCTTTAGTCATTAGTATCATTGAAAATTAAACAATTAAAGTTAAATACATTCACAGCTTGTGAGTAATTAAAGGTGGCCTACAGTATACCACTAAAAATATCATCTCAGAAATCTATTTAAATAAACTGTTCTATAAATCCTATATTCACAAACAAAATATATATACCTTTACCGTTTCACATATAGAGGTATGATCAAAAAATAACCAGGTTTTTCAAATAAAATTTTATCAACACAGTATTATTCTAAATGCACATTATCGCCTTCAAAAATAATCTCCCTGGGAAGCAATACATCATGCCATCTTCTTTTCCACTTTTGAAAAACATTCCTGGTAGACACTAATTGGAATGTCTTTAAGATCTATTTCTAAATTTTGTTCAATGTCATCAATTGTTAGAAAACAAAGTCCTTTGTGTATTAAAATAAATTTTGTTAATATAGTCCAGTTTTTATCATACCTTGTATGTGACATCGGTCCAAGCAGAGACACTCATGTCATAAATATAAGACACATGGTTGTATATATATTATATCTATAAACATTCTTAAAAGTTCAAGATATTGGTTGTAACCCTCCATGAATTTTGACCTTAGTTGTATGAATTTTAAAATTGTATTTAAAACATATTTATTGTTACGCTAGCAAATTCAACATCCAACAGCTAGTCTTATTGCCAGAGCTTCTACTGCCATGGATGACGCTACTGGTGATGGTACCACTTCAACTGTTCTCATTATTGGTGAACTTCTGAAACAAGCTGAAAACTTAATCTCCGAGGTATGCATTAAAAGTATATAAATAAAAAAAAGTTAAATGGGTAACCTAACTTTTATTTTAGGGTGTGCATCCTAGAGTATTGACGGAAGGCATGATTAAAGCCAGAGATAAGGCATTAGAACTTTTGGAGAAAATCAAAGTTGAAGGAAAACCAGACCGTCAACGATTGTATGATGTAGCTACTACTTCTCTTCGTACTAAAGTTGATAAAAAATTAGCCGATCAAATGGCAGATATATGTGTTGATGCTGTATTAAATGTGCAACGTGAAGATGGAATAGATTTACACATGGTTGAATTAATGGAGATGCAACATAAGACATCTACTGCAACAACTCTTGTTAGAGGTAAATTTGTTTTTACTCATCTAAAATTTAAATCAAAAATACGTATCTAACAAAATAAACTTGTCATAGGTCTTGTTCTTGATCACGGTTCAAGACATCCAGACATGCCAAGAAATGTTGAGAATGCTTTCATATTGACTTGTAATGTTAGTATGGAATATGAAAAAAGGTAATAAATAAATCATTATTATTATTATTGAAATGAAAAATGTTCTATAAATATTTTTATTTTTATTCAGTGAAGTAAATTCTGGGTTCTTTTATAAAACTGCTGAAGAAAGAGAAAAATTGGCAATCGCAGAACGTGATTTCATTGAACAAAGAGTGAAGAAAGTTATTGAGTTAAAACGGAAAGTCTGTCCTCCTGGATCTGGTAAATCATTTGTTGTCATAAATCAAAAGGTAATATATATATTTTGAATTAAATTAATTTGTATATTGTGCCCATGTTATTATACCTTAAATTTATTTGAATTACTTGAATTTTAGGGTATTGATCCATATTCTCTGGACATGTTGGCTAAGGAAGGTATAATTGGTTTAAGGCGTGCCAAGAGGCGTAATATGGAACGTCTATCATTGGCATGTGGTGGATCTGCTGTCAATAGTGTTGATGATTTAACTGAAGATGTGCTTGGTTATGCAGGCTCTGTTTATGAATATGTATTGGTATGTTGTTTTTTTTAAAAAACTGTTTGAGTTGTTACATAGTCTATAAATTTAAAATTAATTAAATTATAATTAACTATTTAGGGTGAAAATAAGTACACATTTGTTGAAGATTGCAAAAATCCTCTTAGTGTTACCATATTAATAAAAGCTCCTAATAAATACACATTAGCTCAGATCAAAGATGCCATTCACGACGGTTTGAGAGCAATCAAGAATTCCATTGATGATGGTGATTATTACTATTTACTTATTTAGCATCGTATTTATGAATTGTGAAGAGGGGATGTGGCAAATCAATAATAAGAACGAAACCTAGTTAAATTTAATGAGAAACTGAAATAAATTTTAATCTTTAATTCACATGATAAATTGTGAGCATCAACTGGATTGGTGGATATACCTGACATATAATCTCTGTATAACCTAACAAGATGTCATGTTATAGCTCAGTTGGTATACTTGAGTCTACATTTGCCTGATATCAATCAATTTAAAAAAACATAAAACGTTTATGATAAAAAATTTATAAATTGGGTCCAGGTTTTAACATATCATTGCTGAGCATATACAGTTTTATAAATTGACAATACATTTAAAACAGTTGAATGGAAAAATAATTTTTCCTTTGACTATTTGAAAATATTTCTGGGGTTAGTAATTTATAATATAATATAAATTATTATACCAAGGATCTGATACTTAGCTTTTTATCAATAAATACTTTGAAATAATACTATATATTATACTTAAATAATTTTTTACAAAAACCAGAAAAAAGTTATTAATTAAGGTTTATTCCTAAACCCCCTCCTTAATATAACGATTAAAATCATTGCAATAGTTATTCAAAATGACTAAATTTAAATTACAGGTGCTGTAGTACCAGGTGCTGGAGCTTTTGAAATATATGCTTGGCAAGAACTTCAAAAATATAAAGATGAAATCAAAGGCAAAAGTCGTTTGGGAATTCAAGCATACGCTGAAGCTTTGTTAATCATACCTAAAACCATTTGTAAGTTTATATTTGCTGAATGTTAGTTGTATTATGTTAATATTTTACTTTAATATTGTGATTAAAACATTTTAGCAATCAATAGTGGTTTTGATGCTCAAGATATGATAGTTAAGTTACAAGAAGAGTGTAGAGAAAGTGTTGGTCCAGTAGGAGTGAATGTTGATAGCGGTGAAGTTCTTCAACCAGTTGATGCGGGAATATTTGATAATTATTGTGTTAAAAAACAAATCCTAAACTCTTGGTAAGATCATAATAATATTTTTTTGTGTGGTTTAAAATATCTAATTTATTTTATTTTTTATTATTTTTTAGTACTATTATTGCTAGCAATTTGTTGCTTGTTGATGAAATAATGAGAGCTGGTATGTCGTCACTCAAAGGATAATAATGCTTGATTGTTTTTTCTCCATTATGCTTAAACACACCTAATTTTTATATTACTAAAAAGTTTCTAACATAAAGTTTCTACTTTAATTACAATTTAATTCTAATAAATTTTCTAAAATATTATTTGTGTTTTTAATGTCATTTTAATTTGGAAGCATGTGTCATATTTATTTGGATAATTCGATTCATCTTATTAAATATATTCATTACTTATCAGATAAAATATAGTATACAATTTTAAATTCTATTCATAAAAATTGACATTTCTCAATTTTTAGTAAGACTGGACATCACAAATATTGTATTCAAGCATCAAAAATAATTGATTTAAAATAAATATTCGTAGGGACCTGATTGTTATACAACTATATCTTGAATTACACTCATACTAAAACAATATAGGTGCATGTTTACATTTTAACGTAGACTTTCGTTTCATGTGAATTCTAATGCCAAATATTGATAAAAATGTATACGTATTATTTATTATTATAATTAGGTTTGGGACTTATTGCACAAATATTTTGAAAATATGCACCTAAAATATGTGCAAAATATACAACTAATATATATTTTTTTTAACAACATTAAAATATTTTGAATTATTAAATTTAAATTTTTACAGTAATAAATTTAAAATTGTCTTTACCCACCTTAATTTACCAAAGCTTACAAAATAAAAAAAAGCAATTCTATTACTCGTACTTCATATATAATTATATTGGTCAACTCCTAGCATTAAAAATAAGTACGTAATCTAAACTATCGAAATGTGTGTTTACTTAAAATAGTGATTAAATTGCCTAATTTGTCAGATTTATGTTGAACTTAAAAAATGGAAAAATATGCAGGTTAAATGTTAACATTTAAGTTTGTTTTGTCTCAAATCAAATATATATCTTTAAATAATATGCTATTCTTCTACAGCCACAATTAAGGAGTATTCAAATGCAAATGAACACTGATTATATTATTGCGAGTTGCTTATTGTGAAAACCAACTTTGAATTTACATATTTGGGAGTCCTCAAATGAAATAGTTGCAAATGTTTCTGGTTAAATATTAATTCCATGAACTATATAGACTGGTATCTGAAAGTTCAAAGTCTTGCACACTAATAATAAAAGTATGTAGTTGACAGTTAGTATTATTCAGTTGATCAGTTCTATAAGGTATTATTCATCTACAACATCAAGAAGTGGCTACCTTGCAGTATAGGTATTTTATAATGTAGACACTACCTAAAGCGGACACTATTTTGAAATAGCAGAGTACAGGTGACCGACTTTAAAGTTGAGTTCACAGCTGCTACATCGTTTTGTGAGGTGTGCTTTTTATAGTAGTTATAAGGTATTCTACCATTCTGATTGGCCGTTTTAACCGTGATATCAGCTGTCATTGACTAACCATGATTTACCCTAAAATGTCCATTGTGTTGGGCCGATGCACAATGTAGAAAATATATGATATATTATAATCTCTACAACCTTACAGTCACACCTTGGGCATTGGGCTGAGCCCAACTATTGCTCACTATGAGTGACTACGTAGGAGCAACACTCGAACTCAACTCTCCTCGATTGAATTACCAGGACTGCGACAGTTGGTAGCCATGGTATGGAACGATAAGGAAACCGTTGATAAGTGATAACCAATGGGCTATGGCGTCCGTGTTTTCAAAATAACGAAGTTTGAAATTCTGAATAAGTCGCTCGTTAGTTTTGTGTTTTTGACTCTTAAGCCTTAACAGGACTTTATATTTCTCTTCTACACGCTTTTTATATTAGTGTTTAACTGCTACGATTTTTTCTCCTACAATTATGGACCACAACGAAATGGAGGAAGACAACGTGTGCGTAGAATTTGCTAAGCGTCTGCAAGAGTCCGAGAACACATACAAGGTATTTGGTTTCTCACACGTTATTATTATCGGTTCCATTGCGGACATAATGGACACGTCGATTCGTGCTATCCTTGACGGAATGTACCGTAAAACAAAGGTACACTGCAAAACCGAAGAAGAAGTCGAAGTTTACCGTCAAAGGCTGTGCAAGCTATATTTAACCTACTTGAAAAAAGGCTTGGACAACGTCGATCGTCTAGAACCCAAGCTGGCGGAGACATTGATCGTGAATGTGGAAAAACCCGTTGAAAAGTTTAGTGATAGATTGCAAGAGTTAAGAACAAAGGTCGCCCAACGAACAAAACGTCTTCAAAGTCTGCTGGCGTTGCAGAGCCGTTTGAAAACTGACACCGTTCTGGCTGAGTGGGTTATTTCCAAAGTGGGACCAGCTGTACACGAAGCTGAAAAAGATCTCTCCAATATAAAATGTATTGCACCGAATGTTATTCATTCTATACTGCTTAGTTTGAACCGTATGAAAGACTCTTTACATTCTTTTGAATTAAATTGAATATCAATTTTTGTTTTTACTTTTTTACAGTTTATCATCTGAATTCATTGTAACTATAATGTAAATAATATATAAACTTATTTTTAATATAATATGTACCTATTTTTTATCCAAAATATGCCTTAGGTTTTAAACCTATTCCCCTTTTTTAAGTAGGTAAACAATAACAAAAAATTGTTTTTATTTTCTGTGCTCAAATAATCAACAAATCAAACCCAATTAATGTTTTTCTTTCTCTCTACAAATTTAAATATGGATTCAATGGGTCAATGTTTATTGATTTATTGTATTCTTTTTCAACATTAGCATTAACCTTAATACCTAATGCCTATTAATTATTTGCTAAAACCTATTTGCTGATGAAGTGATGACACTAAAATATTTTAAAAAATCGATTGTATTGAGGATTCATTAGAACTTTGAGCCGACTTCAATAAATTATGTAAATAATTATGCATTACTATTGAAATGTCTTTAAATACTGATAAATGCTCTGTTATATCATACGCTTTAAAAAAAAGATACCCTCAATTTCATTTTCTTTGTTAAATATAATACAAATCTAACACTCACAAATATTATTAAAGGCTTAGAAGTTTTGTTTAACACAAAACTATCTTTTAGCTATCATGTTGATTTTATTCATAATAAATCTTTTAAGAAGCTGAGGTTATTTATATGTATGTGTAGTAATTTTAATGATAGTTCAGCTCTTAAAATATAATATTATTCCCTAGTTCGTTTCCATATTGGCATGCCTTTATAATTTGGCACTTATATAGTATTTTTCAAAACCAGAGTCTATCTAGCATCCAAAATAATTTTTTAAGATATTTATCTTTTAAATGTAATTTTGAAAGACTTTATGATCCGAGAAATATTAATTTTAAATTCTCAGAAATCGGAGAAGCCATACATGTATATTGATTTCACAATACTGTGTGTATTTTTTATCTGTCATCACATTTTGGGGCAAACAAACAAACAAAAAACTAGGAAAAATGGAAATATTTACAAAAATCCAGTTTTCTACAAATTTACAGCTAAAGATTGAAAATTAAAAACTAGGTCCCACGTAAGTGGTTTATTTTTAACCAAAAAATCTAATGATGAGAAAAGCTTTTATGAATATTTTACTGAAATATAATTTTCAATATTTCAAAAAAATCTGAAGGTGTAAAAAGCTCAAAAAGAGTGAAAATAAATTGAAAATGTTACCACAAATGATAGTTTTAAATTTTTAACATTTGGCGAAAAATTCTAGTGTCAACAGTTATTTGTTTTTGAATGACAAGCTACAACAAAATATCAAAAGTTGATAAATGAAAATTTTTTAATTTACCGAGAAAATCCAATAGTATAGTAAAATTATTTAAATTCAAACGCTCATAAAAGATTAATGTTATTACTTTTTTTTGTCCTAGGTCGAAAAAAATTTTGGGGAATATCCATTAAAATTTCTTATGTTAATTATGGAAACAACAATTTTTAAGAATTTTTAACTAAAAAACAATTTGAACATTTCCAATTTATTGATGAAGTTTATCAACATTTGAACTTTAAATACATATAAAAAAAAATTGTGCCTATGTTTTTTTAATATTTTTGAACTTCCATTAAATAAATTTATGAGGAACCTTGTATTAAAATGTAATTTTTATTTAAAAATTTATTCTATTATTAAACAATCACAAAACATTCAGTACTCACTCTAATCCTATAATCACCCAACTTTCATCAAATCAAATTCCAGGTAATCCACCCAGGAAAGGAACTGGTGTAGGGACCTACTTTTTCCTTAAATCGCTTCCACGGGGTGCCGCCACTGGGTGACTTCCCCCTCCTGTAAACCAAATCGTCATCACATTTACTTATTGTATCACATGTAAATACAGATTGTAAATATATTATGTTTGTTCAATAAAAAACAAAAAAAACATATTTCTGATACATTAGTGATAGAATGATTATTAACATAATGAAAAAACATTAAAATCAAAATACAAAATAAAGCCTACATATTCTTACTTTTAAATTTTACAAAAGGTCAAATTACTCTAATATTAAAGCAATAGTGTACAATGGATTCTGAACGGACAATTATTTTCAATTTGTTATGTGGTACTGAGTGTGCAGCATTAGTTGGACTGAGACAAAACAAAACAGGGGGCAATAAATAAGGTTATAAATGGATAATTGTAACAAAACGTGTATATAATACATGATACATATTACCCCTTGTTAACCATACATAATCAAAAAATATTTATATAATATACATTTATTTAAATAAAACTAATTAACTTATTACTTTTTACTGTTCCCTAATTATTTATACAGTAATAATTAAAAGTGTATTTAGATAAGTAACAGTAAAATGTTCTTGATTATTTAAATTATTTGTTTGATAATTATTAAACAAGTAAATTGTATATCTATTCATTTAAGTAAATTAAACCGAGATTGTTTCTATGGGAACAAAAACATTTTCAATTTAAAACTGCAAGAATAACTTTGTAGGTACATCAAAAAAACGAAATAAAATCAAAAATGTTAGATTCAATAACTAACTATGAATTTAGTATTTTATGAACTACTATAATATTTGTTTATTCAAGCAAATAATATATTGTAAATTAGTAGTTTATTCTGATGTTCAAAAAGAGTGAATAAAATATGATTCATAACATATGCAAATGTTTTTAGTGTAGTTGTATAATAATAAGTTTTCAAAAATAAATTGTTAAAAAAACATAAAACGACCTACATCAGCTCGTTTTGTAATAAAATAAACAAATTAAAAAATGAAAAAAATGTGTAGGTACAGTTCATTTAAGTGCAAAAATAATTTATTCTAAATATTTGATTTTTATTTATTCATGTCCTTGCTGGAGAGTGAAAATAATTTATATTATAACCAGAGAAAAAAGGGAAAACTACAGAAGAAAGATTTTAACAACTATTAAATGACCCTGTATTTTCCAATTAAAGTGTTTATTTGAAAAAAATAACTATTATAAAATGTATTATTATTATTGATTTTGCTTGGAATGCCCGGATAATTTAATATTCAATACTAACTATTTCTATACAATTTTTGTTTTGTAAAATATGTGGAATCATTTTAGGCACCTATTAATAGGTTTTTTTCAATTCAAATTTGAATTAAAAAGAAAAACTGAACTATTTGGATAATATGACTGCAGATATTGGTTAATGTTCAATGCCAAAGATAAGGATTAAAGAAAAATATATTAACATTATTAAAGACGAATAAATTTAATATTTATTAGAATAATATTGTATAACTAATAAATATTGTAAATAAATGCTTTTAATAAAATAGATTTGAACTAAAGTAAATATAGTTATAAATTGAACATCCTGCGCTACTGCAGTAAAATTTGACTAACAAGTAAGAATAGCTGTCAATATTAAATATTAATATTGCCTTGCAATATTAGATATTTAAAATTAGCCATTAAATTTAAAACTTGAAAGTTTAAGGAACAAATTATGATTTGTTTATTTTAATATTGTACGCCATTTTTATTTTGACTTTTTGATTTAGGTAGGCTTTTGTTTACATTTCAATTGATGTTAATTGTTCAAACTGTGCTAGAAGGAAAGTTGTGGATGATATTATATTATAATCTATTTCTGTACACAAATAATCAACTAATTAAAATTGTCAAAAATCTGGAGTTCTGGACAACGACTGCAATACTGCATCAGTAAAAATTACATCGTCAGTTAGTAGGTAGTTCACAATTTCACATTGACAACATATTTGCATAGTAGGTACCTATGTCTTATGTATCACAAAATTTGCATATAGTTGAATTTAGGAATTAAGAAATAATAAATATGGTACAATACCACATTATTGGATATAATGATAAGTATAAATGATGATTATGGTTATAATAATTAATAATATAATAGGTAGGAAGATATAATGTATTGTGATGATAACAACTAAAGAAAAAAAATTACCTAACAATACCTACCTAGTTCAAATATTGTCTTATACTCTTATGAATATTTAAATGAATTTAAACCGTTAAGTATACCTACTTCATTTACAGATTTACTACATATTATAATGTATTGTATGAAAGAACCTAACCCATATGTTGTGTGATCTGTAATATAATTGAATAGATTGATTTTATATAATATAATAATAATAATAGGTAATGATTAAAGCGTGTGATAATAATTTATCCGTAGTCCGTACAGGTTACTAAGAGAATAGCTAAAGCCATAAACGACGACAAAAGCCATTGCCAAGGGCTAGACAGTGATTTATATATAGCTAAGAGTTGCCACATGGATTACATCAACGATTAAAATAAACAATATTGCAATGTATGTATAATTGTAAGTAATACGTAGCATATGTAGCCATGTAAGTACCTATGTTATTAGATTTTATATTATTTTCTTTTAAGTTTTAACTGCATTTACTCACAACTAATTAATAATAATGTACATTCAGTACATTCCATGTTTAAAATCACAATTATCGCCGCCGATGAAGAATCTCTTTCCGGATGGGTCAACAATATGAACTGTCAAAAAGGAGTTGTAACAATATGCTATATTGGTTTCATGGGATGTATAATGTATATGTACCTATATTGCATGCTGATTTCGACCAGACCGCATCCAATATTGTGCCTGTGCATCACGTCAAAAATGGCCTGTTAGGTTGTGCTTGAGAGATTCAAAACCTACAATAAAATGGTATAGGTAAACCATAAAGCACGGTCGTCAGTGGCATGTTTCACAGTGACGAATAATTGTCTGAATGTCCAATATTATAATCTACACAAATACCTAGTTTATTATTATATTCTATTATAAGTAGGTATCTACTACGCAGTACCCATAGACATTTTTAGTATTGGTACTCTGTTCCTTTATCGTGAGTTGATTTGAATTTAAGGTGATTACATTCTCTCCTACATCGACACCGTCAGTGTTATGCTAATTTCAAGCCTACCTTATACCTATATCATTTTGAGACGGATCAGACCAACTGTATTAATAAAGAGCGATTCTTTAAATTTTTAATATTAGGTTAACAATAATTATCTCAAAAAGTATCAACACTTTTAATAATATTTTGAATTCAATAGGTACAAAACAATATTTTTTGGATCGACAATTATAATTAGTTTTTAGTATTGTTTAAACTATATAAAGTCTTAAAGAGCGGTGTGGAGTGACACAGCGCCAGAAGGGTAGGTATATGTACCCGATTAAATGTCTCTCCACTAGGTAGGTAGGTAACTCACTCATTTAAACATTAAGTATAATGAAACTGACTAATTATTTGTTCAATATCATTTTTATGTATCAAACTGAAAATTCTCAAAAAAATATTCTGCTTTGGAATCTGAAACTAAAAATGTATGCTGCCATTAAATATTTAAAAAAAACCATAGTAACGATACAAATAGTAAAGTAGTTGTATAATTTTTTTTTTAAATTCTGTCTTGCAATACATAATATGTTTGAATGTATAACACACAGTATAACTAAGGTATGGTGTATATTACTACTTATTAGGCATAGGTGCAGACTATTGAATAATACATAATAATACTCTATATAAGTACAAAATATATAAGCGTATGTATATAAATTTCTGTTGTAAAGTCAGTCTATAGTCTATACAATATCATAATTCATAATATTATAAAACAAAATATAATAAATTCTAATATGTATTTTTAGTTCGATCATTAATTTAAGTACATAATTATATTATAATATTATATCGTGATAGGCACGTATATAAGTATATACTATACACGCTTATATATATTTTTGACGATTCTCGCACATTCCTCCGACCAACTAAACTAAGCTCGACAAATATTATCAACGCGGTGGAATAATATTATAATATAGGTGCAATATAATATCGTTTAAAATATTTTAATGTGCATATATTATACATAGTTAATAATTAGTTATTGTATTTTATTAAATTATATTATTATAACATGCGCGGGCCGATGCGTTTCGAATAGGAATAATATATATATATATAATATATATATAATGTTACATATCAGCTGCTGCGGGTGTAGGTAGGTGGGTGGATGAGTATACTTTCCTCCTTGGACTACACCGGTTCGAGCTTAAAGTGTTCGGCAATTTCCTTCAGTGTTTTGTTTTCGGTTTCAGGCAGACAAAAGTAGAAGTACAGTAGCCCAATGAGCCCCACGCCGCCGAACAGCACAAATGTGTTGTAGAAACCGATAAACCTCTCGAGGTCCATGTAGAACTTGGTCATGAAGAAGCTTAGGAAGAAATACACCGCGGAACATATGCTGCAACCCAGGTTTTTACTTCTGGAATAAAAAAAAAGCAGAACACCCATTTGTTGAGTACATTATAATGGTCCACCAATCTAAGGGTCAAATCTGGCTGAAAGCTACGACGAATTCGCCGTTTTATGGTTTTTCGAGAACTTTCAAATTCCTGATCACTTATGTCTTAAATTTTAACAATTATTATTTTAATATTATATACTATATCCATCACGATATGTTGGGAAATTCCATTTCAGCCATTTTTTTACGAAAGCATACCTGTATTTGTCTATCAGTACAGCTTATAATTAGAGGTGCGATAATAAATATTTGAATTTTTTATAATATGAACTATGAAGTTTAGTTGAAATTGATCAAACAACTTTTTAAAATTTATTGTCTCATTATCTTCCCTTTAAATTAAAAAAAAATTGTAGATGTTTTTAAACATTAATATGGTTTTAAAAAAAAATCAATTAAGTGCTGTGATCGATGTAGACTCGTGTAATATATTATTATTTTATGCGTACTTCATCGGGAACACTTCGCTCATGAGGATCCATCCGATTGGCATTACGCCCAGCGACGAGGATAACGTTGATCCGAAGAACAGGGCCAATTTCACCCAGGACGTGTACTCGGTGTTGACGTAAAACTGTCCGACGAAACCAATGAGTAAGTACGATATCGAGCAGACGGCTATGGTCGACAGCACAAGACATCTCTTGCCTAGCCGGTGCACCAACAGGATGGTGAACACGTTGCCGATGATGCTGAAGCCAGGGTAGGCTGACTGTACCGGACCGAAAATAATAGATAAGTCATAGAAAAAAACCATAGTTCAAATAATAATTAGAATACAATAGTTATAAGTCTAAGATTTATGTAGAATGTGGAATTTGTGATAAAAGTAACTGTTAATTAATGATAACTGGACAAATTTAAACCATGGTTATTGTTATTGATACTTGAATGAAAATGAAAATTAACAGTGGTGAATCATCATAGGAGATAATGTTACAATGTCTACCCACTTAGAATATGGACAAATGATTTGGTTCTATTATATTTAGATAAAATGTTTTTTTTAACAAATTGTTTTAATATACAAAGTAATAATAGTTGTGGTTCCTAGCTCCCAAGCCTATTGGGTCATGGTGATTGGCGATGTATTATGGAGTAAATACACTCTTCTACAGTTCTCCACTTATTTTTAGACTATTAATTATCCTGTCAACTATACAATCTTATTGCAAAAATCGTATTTTATTTTTTTCATTATATATGTAATAATAATAATAATTAATAAAAATATAATTTAAATCATTTTTAAACTATATTTAATTAAAATTATTTTAGGTACTCATAAACTCATGGGATGCGTAGGTCAATTTTTTTATTTATGTGAATGCTTGAACTAAAGTGGTTTGGGAAAATGGAAACCACTTGTATACCTACAATTGTAGTATACGGTGGTCATACGGAATTACTTACTTATTACTTACCATTGCCCATGCGGGTTCTATTTGTGTTTTGAATGAACTGAATACGTGCATTAGATACGGCGCGTATGGTACGCCAGACATGATGTTTGAGAAAAATATGTAGATCAACATGAGCTTGAGCGGACTCCACAGTCCCGGATGTGAAAAGCTACCCAGAACCGAAGGTTTTTGTTTTGCTTCTTCTGCAAAAAAACATAAACGAAATATTATTGTATTATATTCTGAAAATATGCATAAGTGTATAAGTGAATTATTGGACTGAACAGGTGGCGTTGAAAAATGTATGAAGTCATCAGAGTTGCATCCCAATGGGCAGGGCGTTTATTAGGTGGGGGGCAAAGAAGGCTCTTCGATTTCATCTATATACTGTCCTTTCAAACTCCTAAATTTTATTTCTTCTAACTCAACCATTAGCTGTATGCGGAGCAAAATTCTTTGCGTAGATTACGTACAGGTGATAAATATCCTATAGGAAAATCTGTAATAAAATCGGGAATTACCCGTTTCCACCAAAAGACGTTTCCGTCAAAGAAAGTGTGGAAACCAATGGTTTTAATTTTTTAGCAATATATTATGTATTTTGCAGTATGTATAATAATACATACCATTGTAACATGTAATAGCATGACATTTTTAAATAATTGCGGAGACCATATAGGTTCAACAATATATAGGTACAGTGATAATCTTTAATAATTTGTTGATAATCGTCAATAACGGAAGCATAAATTGTATCATAGTTTATTTATAATTCGCACACAACAATTATTATCGGACAAATATTAAATTCTTATACTTCTGTTCTGTTTGTCAAACAGTTAATACTGCTCTTACCTATACTTGTATTATAATTTATATTTTTGAGACATTTTTAAATATTTAAAAATAACGAATATGTTATTTTTTTTAAACTCTAATTTAATTGTGCCTATATTCGACTAATGTATTATTATATTATTATAATTTATATTTTTAAGACTTAATAATTATTACTTATATTATAATTCGAAGTATCCAAATATATAAATATAATGGCTATGTGATATGCAATTACATCATGACAAGAATATTTTCATACGATACGAATATGTTAACATTTGTACATGGTTCTCAAATAATAATTATCGGAAACGTTTTTTCACAAAAATAAACTTTAGCAGAAATGGGAATCGTACCTTTTTTGTTGTTATGCGTGAATAATGGAACCAGTTTTTTGGCGGTAAAGGGGCATGCCCATAAAATGTCATTGCTCGTAAAAAACAACGAAACCTGGATCTGCAGGTGAATAATTAATACAACTAAATTATAACGAAAATAATATACGAGTTCCTCGGACCTCATTTACTACTCGGCTTCGGGATCCTGCATGTGTATTATTGTATTAGATATCTTATTATACCTTTAGATTTATATGACATGAGCAGATTATAATCGATATGATCCTTATAACAACAAATGCCCAATTCCAACTTTCACTTTTTACAAGAAACGAAGTAAACATGTTTAGGTTTTTTATTTTATTGATATCATGAATTTTTACTATATTAATTATATCAAAAAAAAACTGCAGTACATAAAATATTGTATGCTGTATCATGCAAAATTTTATTTTTTGACTATGACTGTAGCTTAAGAGGACGCCACACCCACATGTGTTGTATCCGTCTTACAAACTTAGAACATAGCAAAAACTGTACTTGCGCGGGACAACTGTTCTCCCTCAGTATTTGTAGTAGAATTATCAAAATTCCACAGCGTATATGTGAGAACTTTATCTGTGTCATAGTTATATCGTTATTTTTTGATGGCGCAAACCAATAATTTTTTATTATTAAATGAAAAAATAAAAAATAAATTTTTTTCTTAAGCTTATAACTATATTTATGTTATCAAAAAAATAACGACGCTATGACATAGATAAAGTTCATACACATCCGTTGTGATATTCTGATAATTCTCCCATAAATACTGTTTGAGAACAGTTGTCCCGCGCAAGTACAGTTTTTGCTATGTTCTACGTTTGTAAGACGGAGACAACGCATGCAGGTGAAGCGTCCTCTTAAGTAATCTATGTTACTCAAAACTCAGTGTTTACAAAAATTGTATACATGTTTGGACTCTTAACATTATTCAAAATCTATAATTAAAAATCAAATGTTGTAGTTTAGAAAACTTATAGGTATTATACGTAATTTTAAAACTGTAAAATTGGACTCATGCACTTATACAAGACGTATTATACTAATTATTAGTGCCTCAATTATTTATTTATTATACTTCTGTATATTAATAACAAGAGCATGTTCTGATTTGCATGTGTTATGTAACGCGTACAAGGACGATTGTATAGATACTGTCATGAC
>PVMI01029804.1:0-10640 GCA_008528875.1 Aulacorthum solani
ATGCGGGTGTAGCGTACTATAAATATTTTGCAAAAAATGAAAAATACTGTTTTAATTGTTACCTATTAGTATAAAATAAGTGTTACCAGCATTAATATGTAGTTTTGTTACAATACAACAACCATAACAGGACAAGAGTAAAATTTTTAACAAAAAAAATTTAAGTTAATTGATATGTATCGGCTCAAAATTGAGAGCTCAACAAGTTACATAAAGTGCATCCAAAAGAATGACATATTATCATTAATAATATTTTGTATTATCGTAACACAATAATTGACAAAAAGATTATCTGCTTTAGAGTATAAAATATAAACATGAATCACATCATTGATAAAAAACACACTACAATAGCTTAAGTTCAATTTTTGAAAAAAGTAGCAACATGTGTGCCGTTTAAAATATTTATTTCAAAAATTGTATTATTGACTGTCTTACGAATAACAAAATATTATTTCAGGTTGCGTGTCTTTAAATGTTTTTATTTGATTTATTTAGTCAATTTCCATCAATTTAAGACGTACAGATTACGACAGAAAGACTACACAAGATTATAAGAATTGATAGTAAATCCAATATTCTATCAATAAATTCAGCTAGTATTGTATAGCAATATTTAATTTTAGGTTAAAAAAGAGGTCTGTTGTACACACTTACATAGAATCCTCAATAATAGTATTCATTAATAATATAAACACATAATAGAGTAAATTGATATTAAAATGTAACACTTTCAGTAAAATCCATGTGTTGTCCATGAATTTTATCCAATGAAAAAGTAAGTTCATCAAATGTTGCATTCATTATTATGAATAAAAAAAGAACAATTTAACCAATTATTCTTCAAATATTATGCTATATGATCATTAGAACATAAATATTTTAGACAAATAAGTCAACACAAATTCAATACACTTAATAATCTTTATTTTTCCTATTCATAGTAAAGTAAATTAACAATATAATTATAGTAGCATAAACAGAATGAGAATCAATTTATTTATGTACAGTTTATTTTTAACCTAAATAAATGCTTAAGTTTTTAGTATCTAGTAGGTATTTTTATAAAACTAAATAAAAAAAAAACATCATATATATTTTTATTTTATAACATCAAATATCTTATTTATACCAGATGAAAAAATTAATAATAAACAAATAAAATTTTTATTCAACAGTTTTTTTTTTTTGAAAAATAAATGGTATTTTAAATATGTGTGTACAATGTAAATTTATAAATGGTACATATAATAATATGAAAGAAAACTATAAAGAATATCACTACATCCTATAAATATTAATATAAATTGTTTGCTTCATTTTTTTCAAATTAGGACACATTTAATAATCATAAAAAAAGTAAATAAATAAAAAAACAAAAACTTAACAAAAATGTTATCAAATATGGAGTACTTAATATTAGTTTGGATTTCGGTTTCCTTATTATGTACTCGTTACTAATAAAATAAATAGTAATCTTAAAAGGGATATTACAAAAAAAAAAATATAATGACAATTCTGTTTGGTTGTGTATGATGTTTTTAACAATGTTTGCTCAAGTATCATTGCAATAGTTAAGAATACATACAGAATACAGATATTACACTACAATTGATTAACAATTATTACATAAAGATAGAAATATGGGTCTTAACATTATTGCATCAGTAATATTAAAATTCAAACAAAAAAAGATATATTAAGATAACACAATTCCATCACCGAAACAATTATGTAAATTAAAGTTAATTTTCTTTTATTTGGACAGTTTATAACAGATCATTTAATTTAAATACACTTGTACAGTTACATATTACTGGTTAGTACTTAGACTGTTCATTTATGGTAAGTATTATCTAATTTTTATAATGTTGGAGAGATGGGGAAAAGTATCATTAAATCTTAACTTTTAATGCAATATATAAATGTGTATTTTACACAGGTGTAAACCAATATTTTTTCTAAATATCGCTATTTACATATAGTTTTATATCACTGACCCCTTATTTTAATACATGCTGGACTTCAAAAACTGATATTAAGAAAATCTGGTAATCTTCATTGAATACATGTTTAATATAGGGTCATAATATATGGAATTATTCAATATAATAATTAAGACAGTCATTGTAATTTGATTTTTTTTTGTTGGATTACGGTGGTGGGGAAGGGTGAAATTTCATAACTATAAAAAATTAATTTAATAATATTATAAACATTGTTAAAGAACAATTCTATTGACATTATATTTTTGAGCTTTAGAGAAGAAACGAGAACATTTCTAAATACTCTATATTATCACATAACTGACAAAAATCTAGAAACATAGTCTTGTACACCACACAAATTTGAATTAAGCTCTTAACTTATAAATGTTTTCAGTTATAACCAATAAAACTTTAATAAAAAAATATATATATAAATATATATATTATCAAATTTATTAAAAAAAACTTGGAAATTTTGAGATTGACAACTTAAAAATTAAATATAATTGTATCAATAACAAAGGAATATAAAACATGGAGTCTTTGTTTTATTAATTATCAGAATATTATTTTAAGACAGATGAAAAACAAATATAATTATAAATAATGTACTAGTGATAAGTTATTATAAATTTTAATACATAACAATATTAATAAGTAAGGACATCTGAATAAATATTTCGGAAATATTTTAACTGTTGGAATTATATAAAATACTTTGATTAAATGTTTAATAATTAAAATGCTATACTTATACAAGGTAATTTTTATTTTAATATTGTAGGTATTTACATTTTGAAAACCAAACTAAATTAATTTAACAAGAGATAAACTTTTTAGAAACCTTAAGGATGCATTATTTATCTTTTTTTTAATTGTAATAAATTATTATTATTTATTATACTTAACATATTCCCATGAGCTAACTCTTATTATAAATAATATGATAAGAACAATTATGCAAAATGTTCACATTTTACTAATGAGAAATTGTTTGATTTGTATTTATGATTACTATCTATTGTGAGTAGTGATTAAACTTACAACTTTAAAAATACATAACAGATTTTTAAAAATTACCTTATACGTACACATGATTATTTAGGATAGGAGTAAAATCTATATACATTTTGGTTACATTTATGATTTATCAATTTTATTATATGAGAGATTTTTAAATTTATTTTAATACATAAATATTAATTTTAATCTTATTTATACTTGCTTTCGTGTAATTGGGGTTTTTATGGTCAATGAGAGTGAACAATTAAATAAGCTATTAATTAGTATTGATAATGTTTGTCAATACTTTAGCTTTAAAAGGACCAACTTATACATATATGTAACAATATAATTAGGACTTGTGGTTTGAAAAAATAAAAATAAAACAAATTAAATATAGTCAATTAATAAAAATAATAATTTATCAGCTATACATTTCATAAATTTGAGAAAAAATCTGATTGAAATTTAGTTTGTGTTACATTTTATGATAATATTTTTAAATTCAAACTTTGAGCTTTATTATCGAATAAGACACGTAACACAAAGTTTTGAAGGACCAATGCAATCGTCATGACAGAACGCTCCACATTTCTTACATACTACCAAAGCGTTAAGACTACATGAACAATCATTTGTTTGCTGTGACTGGCCATAGGTAGATACTTGTATACCTACACTTGCTGGTCTTCCACCATTTAAGATTGGCGCTATTTTGTTATTGGTCGGAGGAGCACTCGAAGATCGGCGTATACCTGTTATTCCACCGGACCTCTGGACCAACAGGTACTGTCCCATTTGTTTTTCGGTAAGCTGCTGTTGCTATAAAATTATAATGAAAACAGCTTTAACTAATATTTCATTTTATAAAGAAACTTTCTTAACAATTAGAAAATAATTTTAGAAGACAAATAAAAATATTGTATAAATTGGTTGTTAATTGATTCTAAAATTCAAAAGGTTATTGAACACAAATATGAATATACATGACTAGATGTAAGTGTCAAAAAACCTGTACTTATTATAAAGCTGAGAAAAAATTGTTTGGGTTATAATTAAAATACACAAATATTAAGTATATTATGTGCAACTGAAAAAAAAACTAATTTTTTGGCTACATTAAATAAGTATTTAATAAGAGTAATAAGGTTTTATAACATTAGCATGTTAATTACTTACATCAGATGTATAAGGTCCAACAGACATTGTTACTGGAATGCCACGAGAAGATGCAAACACGTGTCTAACAACCAGAGGTTGTGGACTGCCGGTGATATTTATGTTTCTTATTGGTTTTGGTACACTTCGTAAACTAATATAATATTATAAATTCAATTCTCAATAATTCAATATTTAGTCACAAAATATTGTTTTACTTACATAGAACTTTTGCCAATTAATACTGCTGGTGGTGGTTTCAGTTGACACCTAAGTTGATTACGATTAGGACTATTTTGTATAACAGCTTGACATATTTGGTAACTTCTTTCTAAATTAATAGCACCTGGTGGTTGCTGCTTCATTGATGTTCTACCAAGAGTTCTACTTGATCCGCTGCCACTCGAGCTCACCTTAAAAACACAAAATAAGTTTTTGATACAATAAGATTTATGTTTCAACAATACTGAAGAAAAATTGAATAAATCTTACTTGTGATTTGATTGATGACACATAAGTATGGGAAACTGGACGATCAGAAGGAGCTGATGATATATTAGATATTGTGTTGATAAATGAAAAATCATTAGGGATATTAGACTCTAAAGGAGATTGAAGTAACGGAGATATTGATAAAGATGGTGTACTGGGTAATGGTGAACTGTTAGAAGAAGTAATAACAAGAGGCTGAATAACACTAGGCATTTGAACAACCACAGGGGGAGATATGTTTTTTGGAAGTTCTTTAATAATATTCACTTTCATATTCATATTATTATCGTTTGGCTCGTTCGATGGAATTTGATTAGTTGTTGAGTTTACATCTTCTATTTTTGGAGTTAAAGTAACTGAAAATACATTTTTACGTATAAGTTTAAATATATACATAAACTTAATGACTTTAATTTAAATATACCTTCTAACTCCAATTGGACTTCACTTTCACTTTGTTCTTTTTCTTTTGAAGTAGAAACACAATCATATTCTGGAATTAATGTGCCTAGATCATCATTCATTAACGAAGACCAGTTTTTAATCACTGATGTTTCATCTAAATTAACATCATCAATTTTATCAACGTCGCTTATAAATTCATCTTTCATTGGAATATCTATTATAATGTCTTCATCCTGTAGGAATAATAAACAAATTAAATTTTTTTAAATTATTAAAATTATACTATTTATAATTTTAAAAACATAAAATAATATTACACAACTGTTTTAAAAGACTAATGCTGGGTTGCATAAAAAAATGTATTGATTTAATAGTTCACTAAAATTTAATGGACTAATCATAGGCTTCTAAATCATGATGCATTAAATTGAATTAGTGATTGTTCATGCAACCCCCCAGCAATAGACATTTTTTTTTCAAAATGGAATTTTCAATAAGAATATTAATCAAAGCATAATTTAAAAAATTTTATATTGATATAAATAATATGAAAATAAAATAATTGCCAATCTCAGATCAGAAAAAAAAAATTTAGTTATCAGTCATTATTTAATTTAATTTTAATTTCATCACATTTTAAGTGTCACAACATTGTAATAAAAAATACCATATTATTTTCATATTTTGTCATTTTTTGACAATTGTTATGGTAAATTCAATATTTTCACACTTTTATTAATACATAAAAATTATTAATTATTATGCTAATATTATAATATTAACAAGTATTTATTACTTTTGGTAAAACCAAATCTTCCATTAATGGTTTTATTGTAGAATCAGTTGTAGAATCAACAGAATCCCATGGTAATTCTAATTTTTCATCTTCAACATTAATATTAATATCATCAGATGATGAACATGTCGTTGGTATGGTTGTTGTTGCAGTTGTTGCTGTTGTTGTAGTAATTGTAGTCGTCGTTGTTGTCGCTTCTTTGGTGGTTGCTGCTATGGCATTTGTTGATACATCCTTAGTAACTGTAATAACAGGTAGTGTGTTTACTGGAGCAGTGATAGTTTCAGTTCTCTTATGCTTAGGATTACGCCAGTCCGAAACAGCAGCATTTGAATTTGATAGTCTATTTTCACCCCAGATAGGTTCGAAATACTTCAACTGAAATAAAAAATCCATTATGTTAAAACTTACTCAATTATTTAAATTAGTAACATTAATTTTTACATATAATATATGCTCCCTCAATTTATCACCTTCTTAATTTTTTTAGTTCATGAATTGAAATCAAAAAAATAATATATATATATATATGTATTAAAAATATGCATTAGATTAATGGAGAAATTATATAGTATACATTTTTTATTTGAAAAAATATATAAAACATTATTTAAATAGCTGGAATTTCAACACACGTATTTTTACTACTTCAAAAACCTCAAAATTGTATTGTTTTATATTAATTTTATTCTTCTAAAACTGACAAATTCATTAAATTCTAACAACCTAATTTAATGGCAATACGTTCCAACAGATTAATACAAGAGAAAATACTAAATTATAAAATTAAAATATTGCACATTCTCCACCAAATTCCTGAATGATCTCCAGTAACAGTTGGTCTGAACTAGTTAGTAGGGTACAAGAACAATCTGTCCAATAAAATAGAACAGAGCAAACATGGTACAGCAATAATAATAATTCTTTTCAAGTATAATATAACAACTTGGGTCTGGTTTATTTTTTTATTAATAAGATGCCAATATGATTTAAAAAAACTCTGTGAATATTTTCAATACTGTTTAAAATGAGAAAAATATGATTTTTAAGCAAATATTACCAATAAACAACAAAATATTATGATTTAATATATTCAAATTATGTATACATATTTTTAAAACTAATTATTCAATGCACAGTTAGTGTGACCAACTTACAAAATCAAAATTAAAAAATATGAATTAATGATTACAAAATTTGTATAGGATCATCAATTGAAATTAATAAGAATGATTAGAAATTAAAATTGGCAATTTTTTATCACAATTTATAAAATATTCCAGAATCGTACTTTTTTCCCCTATTTAATGAATAGTCCTAATTTTCACTCAATTGAACTTCATATACTCAATAAGAATGGCATACATAAATAAAAATATAAAAACCAGGACACTAATAATAACATTTATAATGTATTCTCAAATAAAATTATTTAACGACTTACTTTAAATGGATCTAGTTTGCTTTTTTCACGATCAATATCCATTTTCATTTTTTGCTGATTTTCAGGTGTAAACTCCCCTTCTGATAGTCTATCAGTCCATTCAAGACAAGCTTGAGCAAAGAACTCATTATTTAAAACAGATGAGTTTAATAATGGCCTATAAAATCACAAGATTCATTATTTTATTTAAAATATATTTAGTCATGACATATAATATTTAACTTGAGTATACAAACCGGAAATCAGATTGAGTGTCATTTAAATTTTCTCGATCAACATGTGGTAACATTTGAATAAGTTTATGTTGATAAAGGCGGGGGAGCATTGAAAAAGTTTGTTTATTTAAAAGTGATCTTAAATTAACTTGTGCAAGAACAGAATCTGGTGTTTCTAAATCAACACAACCTTCAGCCTTTGCTTGTTGCAATTGAGCAGCAGCTGACAATCGTTTAGATCCGGGGCGTTTACGTGGTTTTACCAAACTAAATCCTGGAATAGATGATAACACTTCTAACATAGTAGGTACTCTGGATTCATCTTCAATGGCTGTAAAAACACAATTAAAAGTATTAAAAATAATATATTTTATAGACAATAATAATTTAGAGATTATAAATGCAAAATTAACATATAATATATTATACACGCACTTCAAAAGTACTAACTCTAAAGTTTTAAATCAAATTTAGACGTTTGAACTATGACGAAGATAAAAATAAAATATATTTTTTATAATTAATAAATATAGAATTGTTTTTTTAATACTATATAGTTCGCCCCAAAAATGTTTATGAAGTTCCCCGAGGAATTAACTTGCAATTACAACATTTGATAAATTATTAAGTGGTATAGATGAATAAAACTTGTTATTAAATATTATTATTATAGGTTATTAAAAAATAACAAATTATAATAATTTATAGTAAATTTTGCCAATAGCTGTTAGCATATTATACACAAATTTGAACCAATTGTGAAAAACACTTATATTAGTTTTCGATTAAATACATTTTTAAGTTAAATAATTTTAGAGTAACTAACTCTTGAAAAAAAATATAAAATACTAATACTAATATGTAATATTAATATTTCATATTTTTTGTTATAATTATTTGATGTGATATTATTTATAATAATATAATTTTTTATTATATTTTTATCTTATTTAAGTGTTAGGTATGTGTATTATTAAATTATTAATTATTAATGTTGTATTAAAATGTCAAGAACCTGTCTCATTTATTATTATAATAAATGAATAAATAAATAAATAATTAATACATTATTTAAAAAAATTGCTTCATAACATTAGGCACAAATATATAAATATATATTTAAAATTGATAGTATAAATTATAGAACATTTTAAGAAAATGTTTCTAGAAAAAACTACAACTAAACTTTAACTTTTTTTAAGTTAATAGAAATTTTGAATACAACAATTAAGTTAGTAAATAAAAATTAATTTAATTTTCAAATACTCTACTGATTTGTTTTATTTTACTAATGTAAAGTAAGAAACTTAAGATTATAATGTAAATAGAAAATAATATTACATTTATTTATTTAAAAACATGTAGTTCAGCTGGGCGCACACCAATGCAGTGGAAAAAAACTACAATAACCTGGTTGCTCATTTTGTACCGTGTTGGTGTGCATTTGGCCTAATAGCACCATATTGATATTCAGAAAACTAACAATAAACAATTTTGTTAATAATAAAAATTCATAATTCATTTAATTGGAACAGTTGTAAAAATATAGTAATACTTTTAAGTTAACATAGTATAGTGGCAAATAAGGAAAATTAACAAAAACCCTAATTAGTTTAAAATAATTTTAATTTATGATTTTTTTAATGCCCAGCCATCCTAATTATTATTATTATAATTAATAAATGTATAACTATAAGTTAAATAATATAATATTTACTGTTTATCTGATTAGAGGGGAGTATAATCCTTGGAAGAGGAGCTACATTTCCAGCAGCAATTGTAGTGTTTTTGCGCCTTCGTTTAGCCTGTTGTCGTAAAGCATGTTTCATTACTGTCTTGGAACCTGAACTCTTAGCACTAGTAGCTCCTCTAGTTACTTTTGAAATACTCCAAACATTATCGTTTTCATTAGTTACCTTATCATTTTCTGAAAAAAATTAGTTTAAAATTAAAAAAAAATAATTAGCAATTGATCCTTTTAAATAACCTAAATTAAATTATTGAACAGCATCATTAAACTACTTTAATTTTTAATAAGTGACACCTAATTTTTTCATACCTTTAAGTTTCTGAAGCTTCACAGGAGTTAATGATGTGTTGGAATTGCCAGAAGAAAGAATTGTCCTTTTTCTATCCTCCATTTTATTCATTTCATACTATATCATATACCTAAAAAGAAAAGATCAAAATATTATTTCAGTCAATACAAACAATTTTGTTTAAATTCATAAGGATACTAAAATGTATTATAGCAACAAATTATAATTTTTATGGATGAATATTTCAATAGTGAATACTTGTTACTTAAAGATTTTTGGTTCGTTTAATAATTTAGTTACAAATTATTGAATCAATGAAATAATAAGTTTTCTTGTAAGTTTTAGAAAAATTAAAAGGTTATACATTCTAAACAAAGCAATAAATGCATTGATCTTATGGTTATATATTTTTTTGTCTATAGTCAACTTCTGGAACGGTAAAACTGCTTAGATTAATTCTGAGGACGGTTTCTGATAGCAAATTTAAAATACCTAGTTAGTAGTTAGGTTATCTTAAATAAAAACATTTTTTTTATAAGAGTATAAATTCAAATTTAGATGAAATTTGTCAAAATTCAGAATATTTTGTTGCCAAAATTTAAAAAAAAAATGTTTGACTTTAAAAAATATTATTTTATTTATGAATGTATGAAGAACATATTTAACAAAATTTGATGTTGAAACGTATATTAATGATTTTGTTTAGGTTAGATTACTTTTGTTGTAGGTAATTAAAAAAAATAATGGGTGATTAAACTTTTTAAAATTATGCATATAATTTTTTTTTATACACAATGAATTTTAAAAATATTTAGACTGATTTTAAGTTGTTTATCCTACAATTCGATTTATATCATTCTAGGGTTGATTAGTATTGACTTGTAAGTTCATAACAATAATAGGTATATGATATAATATTATAAAATGTCCTTAAAAATAATGTGACACACTGCAGTTTCCAGTCGGAATTAATTTTGTACCTATTCAATAATTTATCATTGAATTCAACATTAAGGCGCCCGATGCCAATGCGATTTTGTACACAAAAATACGCTATACGGGAATAGGGATCCTGTTTTGTAGAATCAACCAAATTTGATA